>JAMKCH010012251.1:0-68724 GCA_023653785.1 Ophioderma brevispina
TTAACAACTAACTCGTGTTACTTTTATTCATGATGGAAGCCGCCATAGGAATTGTCCACTGACTGTATCACTAGAGGATTGTAATCGGTAGTACCCACATGTAGTAGGCATGGGCGCATACATATAACACTACCTGGCTGTAATGGCATTCATGTTAAGGGTGATTGCAAAACTTTGTAGATTGTGATTGTTGATATTTCGCACTCATATTAGCAAAAAATATAATTTAGGTGTGAATCTTTTTAAGCTTTAAACAGTATTGTTATTTATATGTTTAAATACGACAAGATGTGTCGGCTTAATTGACAAATTGAAAGAAATATCCATGACTGTATTATTTGTGTTTCTTTTTAGGACGTTTCATAGGTAAACAAGATGGTATAACAATACCTACAGATTCAACATATCACGATAACCCGGACGAAATGAAAATCACAATCGAAAAAGACGCTAGTTATACAAAAGGCGGTGAAGCATATACTGAAAATAATAACCACCACTCAGCAGGCCGAAATGGTTTGAGCGTCATTTTTTCCGAGGAACTATAAACAGATTGCTTAGATTTATTGGTATTGATGATCATATTGACCGAGAAAAATGGCAACGGCTATCGAAATGGAAAAGGCAAGTGGAAACAATAAGGAGCAAACCCCCACGACCCTGGAAGGTTTACCGCAAGAACCTGAATCCGTGACCACGAAAAACATCACGGAATGTGCCACGAACAGTCCTTCTTGTAACGACACTAGTCTGACCAATCCTGTAAAAGAAACGAAGATTGAAAATCCCAAGCTTGGAAGAGACGCCGCAAACAGATAACAAGGGAAACAGACAGCTTTGGGATTTGAGCAGAGACTGGAGGTAGTTAGGTGCCGCACAGGGATGGAGAAGAAAATGGTCAAAAAGACCAAAAAAGTGGGTCTGAAATCCAGTGTGCCTTTTTTTAATGAAACAATTGCAACACGTAATTGCGACGTCAAGGACGGACTCTACTAAACAGGTTCCGTCAAAGAAATTTAAACCAAAAATTCGGAATAGATGAAAAAATCCCAGGATCAAAATCAAGAGAAGACCGATGTTGAAAACGACGTCAAAAACCGTTTGACAGAATCCAACGCAATGTAAACAGGGTATTAAGAAAGATGAGACTGAAGAAAACCAGCATCAAACAACTGATACTGATAATAAACACATAACTGAAGAACACACTAGCCACAAAGATCAGAGTGTTGCAAAGGGCACGAAAGGCAGTAGTGGATATACAAAGCTGGCTACCGATGATCCATCTTCAGCCATTGACCCGTTGAAAATATCAGACACTTCTAAAAACGAGCGTGGAAAAACAAAAGAGGGGAAGAAGGAGAAAAAGGAGAAGAAGAAGAAGAAGAAGAAGAAGAAGAAAAGAAAGGACACTGACCCTGAAAAAAGAAGTACGGACGAACCCGCAAAATCTAGCGTCACCTATCAGGCAGAAACAGATAAGGGTTCGGTTGATCTTACTGCTGAAGAAAAAGCCACAGGTAAAAATGATAATTCCAAAAAGCGTTTTCGAATTTTTTTTGACTATTGACCTTTTGACATTTTGACCTTTGGTGATGTGAATAATATCACCAACTTTTCAATCTTTTCCATGTTCATGTATATATTCCCATTTTTTACATTGACCCATGTATTCTGGATGAACCTACTCTCTCCAAGGCCACGGAATTGCACCAGATTACTCAACTATTATGAAAATAATTTTAGTGGTAGATCCAGGTTAGTGTGATGGAAAGGGGTTAAACGGTAACTGAGTTCAATTCTGATTGGGCATTGGCATCACTATACTAAGATCGAGGTGTGTCAATGTGTGAAGCTCTGTATTGCCCATGCTGAGATGACTATTATGTTGACGTCTTAGGAACTAAGTTGTTGGGGGTTGAAATTACAGTCGGAGGTCGGTGTAAATATTGTTTGTGTTTTATTGTTTAATATTCAACAGTTCTTTGGATAATTCTAAAGACTCATTCAATGAAGCTGATGACATCCCATGCCGATACTATATCAGTAACAACATTTACACCCATGAACCCAACATTAATAATTCCAACTTGTCGTTATATCATTCAAACATCAGGAGCCATATCAAACATTCTAATGATATTTCAATTTTTTGTTCATACTACATCAACTTTTTGACATTATCTTTTCTGAAACCTGTTTTACATCAGATGACGAATAAAAAAAACTAAGTTATCCAACTTCTTTAACAACAACGGCGATGATGAGATGAGAACATTGTCGAGATCTTCAACACCTTTCTGTCAACATAGGTAAAGCTTTTTCTGATAAAATCTGGGACCCGCCCAGTAATTATGCACCACCTTCAACAGCATTTGACAATCAAAAGAGTACGTTTTCACCCTTCCTCTGCTGCTGAAAGTGACAACATAACATCAAAAATTGAAAAACAGCAATAGCAGTGTCGCTGCTGGCATAAACAATCTTGTGAACCAATTATTCCTACCATCATATCTGTTCTTGTCCAAAATTTCTTTTTAATTGGCATTGTTTGATCCTCATTGAAAGAGGCTTAACCCTCGTCTTACCAAGGGGGGGGGGGGGGGTTTTTTTTTTTTTTTTTTTTCCCCCCCCCCCCCCCCTAGTGAACTTCGCTCCGGTGCGCTGAAATGCTAAAAACTTACGTAAAAAGCTTCTAGGTAATCGTTCTTTCATCCTTTCCGGTCATTTTAGCGAAAAAAATGTGAAGGTAGCACCTTCACCGGGGTTAGGGTATGCCGTCAAAGTCGAAGGGTAGGGGGGGGTGGTTGCCACCCAAGGATATTTTATGGTGCATTTTTGAAAATATTATGCACAGTATGGCTCTAATCTCTAAGTTTATGTAAAACTAGCCAAATGCCATCATTTAGAGCTGAAAACCGCATGAAAATCCGATATTCCTGCGATTTTTAGCGCAAAATTGGATTTTCGCCTATTTTTGGTCGAAAATGCCAATTTTGCCGACTCGCGGAGTTGATGACGTCATTGTGATGCCATACTAAGTATGTTGGTACTTAAAGAGGAGGACCATAGCTATCCACTGGTATCAAAATCATAAGCATCGGGTGATTTATAACAAATTCTCGAGGGGGGGCCTTGGTAAACCGTGTTACAAAAAAGGCTTGGTAAGACGAGGGTTATATTACACCGGTTTGTGAAGCCGGTGATAACCAGGATTACGAGACCTGTGTTGATTTTCCCTTTCTCTTTAGGCTTCTTGAAAAGATTGTTTACAGTCGTGTTTTTACTTCAGGGCCCGTCACGACATACGTAAAGTAAAGGGTAAAGGGGACGGACCTGTATATACAGGAACGGACTGCTCATCTCTCTTTCGAAGCGATTGGGCCAGACTCCACCATATAATGTTGCTGTAGGGGGCTCGCTACACCTCCTCTACAGTGAGTCTGTTACCTTCCCTACATTGAATAATGCCGGTACCCATTTATACACCTGGGTAGGGAGGAGTAATTGAGGTAAAGCGCCTTACTCAAGGGCGAAACACATTGGGCACAGCGGGGCTCGAACTCACAACCTTTGGCGTGGGAGTCGGGCGCTTTATCCACTGGACCATATGTGCCCTTATTACATGATCTCTATTGTAAGATAGCAAAAAATCTTGACCTAAAAGTTCATACCATTGGCATTTTAAATCTGAGTAAAGCCTTTGATGCTATAAAACATGATAGTGTTCTACTATTTTTTTTTTTTTATTTATTCGATTATGATCCATGAAATAAGGGAAAAGCAACATTTCGGGCCTTACTGACCTCACAGCCTTTTCCTCCAAAAATGTTTCCTGTTTTATTTTGCATTAAAGGCTGACTCAGAGATTTTGGAAATCTATTTTTTGTGTGTAGTCATTTAAAATAGTCATCTAGAACTAAAGATAGTTACCTAAAATGCTTAATTCCAAAGTTAGAGGTGAATCGGATTTTCCGTTTTCGTGTAGTAAACATTTATGTACAGTATAACAGTGCCATAGGATACCGTGTATTACTAAATTTCCGGATCCGGAATTTTATAACAAAGTCGTGATTTTCTATATGAAGGACTTCGAGTGAGCTAGCTATTTCACACAGTGAATGAGTATGATGGACAAGCAGTATGTACATATGCAAAAAACACGATTTGTATGGAAATTGAGTGCGCCTCATCGGGAAATCTCTGAGTTCAGCCTTTAAAGGACATGTGTGTGGTCCAGTGGATATGACTGCCGACTCATAATTCAAAGGTTGTGGGGTTCAGAAACCCCGCGTTGTGGCCATGTGTTGTGCAAGGGCAAGGCACTGTACCTCACTGGCTTCGTCGACCCAAGCGATAGTTCGGTAGGCGGTTAGGGGAATATCACAATCTATTTTAAGTGCTGATAGGATGGTGCGCTTGGCCAGCTGCGCGGCTAGATGAAGCGAAATGATGGTGACGATTTCTGACGCCCCAGACGTAATAAAATAGGCACCAGCGCTGTGATCTTGAGGTGAAAATGGCGCTTTATAAAAGCAATATTTATTATTATTAATTATTATTATCTATACAATCTGTTTCTCGTATTTTGTATTTACGGGTAAACTCAGCAAAATGGTATCGGGTTATGCTAATAATGAACCAAAAATTATATTTCTGGAAAAAGATAGGATACTTTTTAATAATTTATAGCTGTTAAGGTCTTGTGCGCACTCCCGTTAGTGTATAGGAGGCACCCTCTGGAAAACCACGTTGGCATGGATTTTTTTTTCCAAAACTCTGCTCTGGTCATTGGTTTTGATTTCGAAAAACGCAAATGTTGGGATCCACGTGTACCCTCCCCCCTTTATAACATTGTACATTTTAAGTGTTAAACAATCTTACTTAAAAAAAATCAAATGTAAATATGTTGAGTGAAATGGCCCTTAATGAAATCAGCACATTCACATTGAAATTTGGGATGTTTAACATTTTGAAAAAATAGTAAACAATTAAGAGTTTGTGGGCAGTTTGTGGCAATTCCCCACGCTCCACGGAAAATTACGGTGTTGACACCCCTTCGAATTTACAGTGTAATTTATCATGTTTTGTGGACACAATTCAAAAAACATTCAGACCGGGATTCAGTCATTGTACTTTCAGGCTTCTAGTAAGTTATTGATCTGACAAGTGAAAGATGGATTAGTCGGGATTAGTACATATACAATAGCAATGGTATGTTAGCTGATGACTGCATGCTTTTCAAATTGAAATTCTGGCTGTAATGTCAGTATCCTTGGCTAAGAAGTGAAGCTTAGAAGGAAAATAACATTGATTACTTTTCCCTTTTTTTACAAAATGTAAGCACCTAAATTGTTTTCCAAATTGTGGAAATGATTTCAGCGAGGGTCCATTATGTCTGAATATATTTTATGCCATTGTGTCCCTTTAAAACATATTAAGGCTTACTCTTAAAATAGACAATAGACTAATACAACAAGTAATACAACAAGTAGAGCTCACTCAATTTCTAGGCCCACTATTTTATTACAATTTATCATGGACTTCTCCAAAACATTTCTTTCAAAAAGGTTTTCTAAATGCAATGGTAGTATCTTCAGGTTTCGACCATTCTTTCCACTTGTGTCACTGAAAACATTACAAGTCATAATTCTCTTGCTCTTCCACACTTTGTAATGGGGCAATTAGACGGGCCGACTCCAACAAAGACATCTTGATTCGCTCTTTTTACTCCAAAAGATAATCATACTAACTTGATCTGGCTTGCTCATACTGACCGTCTGTTTGATTCTCTCAACGACCTGAAGAGTTATGAATCCATAAACTACAGCTGATATCGTTATGGTCCAACTGACTTCATCATGATGATTTTTTTTTACATCGACACGCCCTGCCTGTCATCGAGAAGCAGGAGACATGACACCACTAGACACGGGTCAGACTTTTTCATGAAAAAAATACAGTGGATTGCCTAGTTGCTATATTAGGATGATGTATTTTTGTTTTTTATGTCAGAGACATTCGAGAATAGCTAGTATATAATAGCTCGTGATATTCAAAGTGTGGTGCAAGTTTATAAACAGAGGCGTAGCAGGGGTGGTGCGGGGGTGCGGGGGGTGCAACGCATCCCCCCCCAAAATGAAAAAGGTTCGCTTTATGATGTGAAGTCCGCTTGCTCATGTTGAAGGTCCGTTTTTGCAAGTTAAAGTTTGCGGCTGCGTAAATTTTTGTTGTTTTAAGTGGTGGTGGTGCATGGTATATGAATGACTAAGTAGCTGTTAACCATATACATACGCATAGGCCATGTGATGTTTACTGTCTTAATCCACGTTTGATGTTGTTATACCACCTAACCCCAAACCCCCAACCCCCACCCCCCCCCCCCCCCCCACCCCAACCCCGTATTCATAGTTTGGAGACGACGGTGAAAAATTTTGTGTCAACATGCGAGCGCAGCGAGCCGAAAAAAATTGCGTTGTGTTGTTACAGCAAAAGGTCCGCTTCTGGCCAATCGCACCCCCCCCCCCCCCACACATAAATTCCTGCCTACGCGGCCCTGAGTCACAAAATACTAAATCAGCTTACTACGTAAGAACTCGCCAGTAGTAGTTCGATCTGCAGAGATGGTAGATCCAAGTAGTATAAATTGCCATTATTTAAGTTTTTGCTCCAAAGGAACATTAACCGTGGACAAGGGTTTTCATGAAATGTTTCATTCAGCATCTATAGGGTTAGTTAATTATTGGTTCTATGGTTCTTTGAGTTTAAGAATATTCTCAGCCGACTTCGTTAGTGCTCAAGGGAGTTCCATGGGACACACAACTAATTAATCATTAACGGCTGGCCGATGTCATTTTTTTTATGAGGGGGTAAAGAAGCGCATTTAAAAATCAGACCAATTACAAAAAAATATCGACCCAAAAATCTTGCGAAAACAAATTTTGGACTCCCCCAAGGTTGGGTAAATTGAATGTTAGTAGAGTTCTCTTCGGCTGTCATCTCTGAATTTTAAAGAGCTTCGGTGTGGGGGATTAAATATCGCTGAGCTTACTAGATAATAGACTTTTCCAGTGTTTGATCTGCAGAGATGGGAGATCTTAGCAGTATATCACTAACGTCCCTAGAGGATAAAATACCTACCAACTGCCTGGACAGTCACCGCAAAAAAAAAATGGGGTAGGATTCCCAAAGCAAGGCAGGGGTCCTCTCTGTGATTTTTGAAAAGTGCCAAAAAATACAGTTAAGGGACGTTATGTATTAATATTTTTTGCTCCCAGTTAAGTACAGCTGTCTCCTGACTGTCGTCTCGAATGCTTCGATTTTGGGGATCAAAAAGATTCTTTTGTCGTTATTTACGACAAGCGCACTTTGTGGCGATATCTGCTTAATGCACTACAGACATTTTGGTGTTCAACGAGCAACAATGGTCTTGAACTGTTGAAAAATATTCAGAAACGGCTTCGACAAGGGACCCTAGCTAAAAAAGAAGATTTCCTCAGATTTATATCCTGGAATATTATAATGTGCCACCAACTCTTTTGAAGTCTTCGCTGTGGGTTATGTCAATTATCTGAGACACTTGAAACCCAGTTAGGCCACAGTTTCGGCTAGCCTGAATCAACACAGTCGCCATTGAAAATCAACTTCAGACATTCTTATTACAAATTAAAATAAAACATACAGTAGTATAAAGTGCTGTTATGGTGATACAACATAATTTATTACTAGTGTAGCAATTACAATAAAATATAGTTAGCATTTCGAAGTTAAATTCCAAACAGTCTTGTGTCTCAGCCTTACTCAGGTTTCAGCAGAACGTAGAACCATAAAACACCCTTGTTGAAAGTAAACTGAGAACTTTTGAAACACCAACCATCCTTTCTTTTATTGTACTTGTTCAACACTAGTTTCTTAATTATGATACTCCCTGGCATTTTGGAGGCAGTGGCGATATAGGGAGGAAGGGTAAATTGTCCTGCGTGTTGTCCGCACATATGTCCCCCAACAGAGACTTGTACGCTGATCCATAGTTTCAGCAGTCAATTCCCAAAATTTGCATGAATTAATGATTATTGTCCCCCTTAGAGTGAGGCCCCCATTTCCCCAAAACAATTTATGTGTATTTTGAAAAATAATATATTGATTAGTTCAATGCGTAAAGCTCAACAATTATTGCTACAACGTATACCTTCAGTTCTTTGAACCCTTCAAGTAAATCTTGCCCAAGTTTGCTATGTTCTGCTTTGTGTTCAATGAAACATATCTCGGTTAAGGTCATTCAAATGGATGAAATAAAAGCGATGATTTAGCTTAGGGCTAGACAACAAAGAAAATTATATACCTCACAGATGCAAAGCTTTATATTTTTTGGTGATTTTTAATTTGAGTGTAAATTAAATTGTATAGTTTTGGGGGACAGTTCGTATAATTCTCGCTTGTGTATATGCATGCATTAGCTTATGCACACACACAAATAATATCCATCTTGCCGTCTGGTAAATGCATTTTTCATACTAGCATTTGTACATAATTATATCCCATACTTTTGCTATGTAGTGTATAATAATCTCTCTTCCAATGATTTGCATGTTACCATGTTACCATTATTGAATTGAATAAAATGCAACCAATAATCTATAGCATAGTTCTTGTTTGTAGCTGCATTACCTTATACTTTTTTTCTATTTCCTGGGCACTACAACTCCACGCTTTGCGTTTAGTACTGTCCTCATTTCATCTCTATCTCTGTTATTGCTTTTTTAACCCTCGCCTTACCAAGGGGGGGGGGGGGTTTTTTTTTTTTTTTTTTTTACTTTCGTAAAAAGCTTCTAGGCAATCGTTCTCTCACCCTTTCCGGTCATTTTAGCGAAAAAAATGTGAAGGTAGCACCTTCACCGGGGTTAGGGTATGCCGTCAAAGTCGAAGGGTAGGGGGGTGGTTGCCACCCAAGGATATTTTATGGTGCATTTTTTGAAAATATTATGCACGGTATTGCTCTAAAACTCTATGTTTATGTAAAACTAGCCAAATGCCGTCATTTAGAGCTGAAAACCGCATGAAAATCCGATATTCCTGCGATTTTTAGCGCAAAATTGGATTTTCAGTGGAAAATGCCAATTTTGCCAACTCGCGGACTTGATGACGTCATTGTGACGCCATACTAGGTATGTTGGTACTTATTTTGGTATCAATGGCAAGAGTAGCTATCCATTGGTATCAAAACCATAAACATTGGGTGCTTTATAACAAATTCTCGAGGGGCGGAAAATGTCAACAAGCCGTCTTCGTCGTTTGTGGAGAAACCACTATGGAATCAACGTTTCCTGACAAATTGTAAATCAGAGATTGCTTCAACACGGTTACCGAGCGAGACGAATGACCAAAGGTTCACGCCTAACAGTTCACCCCAGAGTTGCTTGACTTCCCTGGGCTAGGGAGCGCAGAAGATTACAGCTCGGACACTGGCGAAATGTTGACTTTATGGACGAGAGTCACTACATCCTTGACCATGTATATGACATATGAATCGTCGATTACGTGGTGAGAACCCCCGAGATGACTGTCTTCAGGAATTGACTCAAGGTGGTGGCGGCTCAGTGATGGTATGGGCCGGTATTCATTATGGAGGAAAAACGTCACTGTGGATGCCAGATAGAAACATGAACGCCGTCTCTACAGGAGATAGTTCAGGCTCTGACCGATGAGTGGGACGCCCTGCTCATTAATATCTTAAACAACCTTGTGGACAGTATGCCGCGACGTCTTGACGCACGCCAGGGGTGGCCGTACTCGATATTAGTGACTGATTGACATTTAAAATATTAGGCTATTATTGAACATTTCGATGCATGAAATCACCGAAAATTGTGTTATCTGTAAAACTGACTGTGAATGTGAACAAATTGTAACAAAATCCTTAAATCTGCTGTTCAAATGAGGGCACATGTGGTCCAGTGGATATGACTGCCGACTCATGATCCAAAGGTTGTGGGTTCGAGCCCCGCTGTGGCCAATGTGTTGTGCACTTGGGCAAGGCACTTTACCTCACTTGCTTCGTCGACCCAAGCGATATTCGGGTAGCTGTTATGGGGAATATTACAATCTAAGTGCTGGCCAGCTGCCGGCCTAGATGAAGCGAAATGATTGTGACGATTTCCTGACGGCAGCGTAATAATAATAGGCAACAGCGCTGTGATCTTGATGAAATGGCGCTTTATAAAAGCCAATATATTATTATTATTATTATATATTCAAATACCCATTTTCCTTTCAGGCTAGGAACACGCTTCGTAAAGGGTTCATTGTGGACTAAGTTCATGGTGATATGTTCGGAAGAGACTGATCATTCAAGTAGTGTAGCGATACACACCCTAGATATCATAAATAACTCACACTGTAAGAATCATTCCATAAAGTGGTACAAATATTTTTCAACTTTATGAGCAACAGTGTAAGTGTAAATTTGGGATTTTCATGAATTGTGGTGAATATAATAAGCGATCCTACTGATGGCTAACATGATCCTATTTGATGGTAAACTTTTGTTATCGTACCCCTTTTTTCTTCCTTCTTCTTTGCTCTGGGGGTAATTCTCGATGTCTCGAAAAACAAAATCCTTGACATTCATAAAAAAATTGAAGTGACATGTTATCCAAAGTGGTCGTCGTATATACCATTGGAATTTGTCTGCAAATGCACCGCCACTCGTCTTTTCAATTGCATTATCTGATTGATAATGAAGACATTGGCCCTGCACTGGTATTGTCAATTGGGTTGGATCTCCAGCTGAGTTTAGACTCGGATACTAAAACCATTCGTTTGCAAAATAATTTAGACCGCTTTGACCAACGCTATAATTTTAAAAGAGAGATTAGTCAGATGACACATTATCATAAAAAAGGCTGACAAAGAATACTGCAACAGTATTTTGTAAATGGCAATTATTTTTATGAGATATTTTAACTACCGATTTGTTTTTGGACGGATGCGAAGTAGATTCCGGCGTATGAAATGGTAATTTCTGGATCGCTGTATGCATGTCTGTTGCCACAAACAGGTAAGGTCAATATTTTGCCATACTTTTTTCTACATAAGCTGTTGCATCCAAACGAGTATATTTTCAAAGAGCCGTTACTACCCGAGCCATTCAACGACAGATTCCGTATATCAGGTGTCCCTTCAAAAACGTCCTGATTTTCGTAGGGAAGAAAAAACTTCCCTTTATTTTTTTTTTAAATCAAAATCACCTTCTGTGTTAATTTAAGACATTCTGTAGCCAAATACAATGTAAGAAATCTATTTGAAATTATTACATATCGTCGCTGGGCGGGAAAAAAACCTAATATGTAAAATGTGGGCCCCAGTGCTAAAACCTCATGTGCATTTTGGTCACATCGGGTTCCAGTTTGAATTTCAAGCCAAATATTAAAGTAAATCATATGGCAGTTTATTTCAGGATCTGGGGTACATAACTATCTAAATATATTTAGAAATGAAAGCATTTCTTGTGCAAGGCATTACGGCAAATTATTCAGTTTTGGGTGTTTCCTGAAAATGTTACATATGAGGTTTTGTCATGTTACCGTTTTTACTACATGTGAGGTTCTGTTCTTAAAGGGGTTGGTACATTTACTGCACCCACTTTGCCTGCTCCCAGTTGAATTCAGCAGCCTTGACGGAATTAAGTGCACGTGATACTGTACTTTATTCCGTCAAGGCTGCTGAATTCAACTGGGAGCAGATAAAGTGGGTGCAGTAAATTTACCAACCCCTCTTAAAGGTCAAATGCACATGTGAGGTTTTTCCCGCCAGCGACGATATGACACAATGTGGTATATGGATCAGTGGCGTAGCCAGGTGGGTTCAAAGGGGGGCAGAGTGCCCCCTCTGAAAAAATCTTGAGGGGAAATAAACACGGATATTCATGTTAAATCAGCCCCTTTTCGGATTATTTTGCCCTGCGACCGGGAAATGTTTGCTTGTTATCGGGACAGTTGTTGGACCTACCGGGAAATTGCCCCCTCGGAACCACCGAGCTGGCTACGCGCCTGATATGGATGCCTTGGAATCTCTCATTGCACCTTTATTATGTACATTTACTTTAAAGCGCTATCAATATATATAAAACTAAACAATCGGCCCTGAGCAAATAGGCTGGGTAAATGATCACTTTCAGTGATAGTGAAGTGTTTGTGGAACCGAACTTAGAAACTAGAATCTAACAGGAATGCGAAAGCGTATTCTGCGAAAATGAAAATACGGGCATTCAACATTAGTATCTTCTAAAATGACGCAAGTCGTTACATTAGGAATTCTGATGAGTTGGGTTGGATTATATTCAGGTTTGTTACTTTCCTATTTCACAACCTAATTGATATAATAGAGTCAAAATTCATTTGCCAAACAAATTCCATATTTTTCAGCTACCGAAATAACAAATATCCGTTTGGAGAGCACTAGTAACTCCGATGTAGGACTAGTGCTACTGCAGTACGGTGGGCCTTGGTTATCCGTCTGTCATCAAGGACGTCTAAAGACATGGGGTAAGAAAGAAGCTTTAGTCGCCTGCCGACAACTTCAATTTGAAGGCGGATGGCCATTTGCTGTAAATCAAACAGGTGTGGATGAACAACTTCAACATTTAAGTGACTTTGATTGCAGTTCGTGTAAGTATGCAAATGTCTACTTCACCGAACTTGTCATTGTATGTATCATAGATTTTAATTGCAATAGTGATGAAAGTGGCAATGTGGGATTTGTTTTTAGAAGGTTATTGAATACGAGTACAATCTATTAAAAAAAACACAGTTGCTCTTAAAGTTGGAATAATATTTTTAAGACCCAATCTTAAAACGTACTTCTATTTGAACGCCTCAGTAATCATATTAGAGTAGGTGAACGATTACATAATGAGTCCCCACTACCCAGGTGAAGTGAATCGACGCATAATTTTGAATTACGTAAGAATGTCTTTTGTTGGGAGCTATAAAAGGCCGGGTGTCTGTTGTTGTGCCGAAACACCCGGGTGCCGAAATACCCGGGTGCCGAACTTCCCTCCACTCGGAACTGCCGAAATACCCGGGCATTCGGCAGAGGAGAAGGGAAGTGGAAAATAACGTGTTGTTTATGTGTACAGCACGTGTTTACGCATTTTTCGTGATTTTATGGACAATTCTACAATGAAACTCATTAAAAATCAGGCTTTTGGCATTTAGGAACAAGCATGTATGTAATAGTAGACGTAAATACGATCTTGTAACGCCAAAAGCACCCACACAGACCCCATGAAGACCCCTTGCTAAACGTTCGTTTAGCAAAGTAGCCGAATTCGGAAACAATGTATACGCATTGATATACATATGGCTCCCATTGTAAATGCCCCCTTAGGCCGGTTGCAACACGGGTTAGGTTTAGGGTTGGGGTTATAGGGCCTATAGGACCTAGGGTTAAGATTAGGGTTAGGAATTAGGTTAGGGTTTGGTTATTAGGGTCCGGATTAGACCTATGTGATTTTCTACTTCACAAATAATAAGGGGTTATGTGATTTTATTTTTTTTCTGATGGGGGGGGGGGTCATGTTAAATTTATTATTCAGTAAACCAAACACCTATCTGCATCAGCATGTACCTAATTGCGTGTAGGATGGCCGCCGGGGTGGCCGATGGGTGTATGGGTTCTATGCAATAGGGCCTATAACTTTACATTGGGGGTTATGCAATTTTCCAAACACATCTTTCAATTTCTGCGGCCCCCTCCCTTGTAAATAATGAACGGGCCCTAAAATTATCAGTTTAAAACTAATCTTAGCCTGTCGTACGAGCTGAGCCAACTGAACACCTATTTCGTGTCATCCTGTGTCCGTACAACCAATTGACAAAAGAACTTAGTTACATCCAACAACCGCACGCTGTAATAAGGATCCCTCTGTGCCGAACTACTGGGATAACCCATTGTTTCGGCAAGTATCCCTGCCGAACGGCAAGGTCATCTGCCGAAAGACCGGGCGTTTCGGCATAGCCCGGTATTTCGGCGCAGCACTGTTGTTTGTTCCTTTTCCCTTCTCCAAGCTTGTGTGCAAAAAACCCACGTTTTCAGGATTGGTTGTTACCTTTACATCAAAAACTGACACAGAGATTCCTTAGGTTATGCCTCGTCCAACGGCATTGTCAATACGCCGAAGAGTGTTTGCACTCCGACGGGAAGGGAACAAAAAGCCAAAGTCGCTGATTTCCTCGGAATATAGCAGAGTACGGTCTGTAAAAGCCCCAGACAACATCGACAGGTGGGTCATTTGAGGCCACGAAAATCTTCAGGACGATCACAATTGACTACTAGACGAGATGATCGCCGACTGCTTAATATGTGCCGTAGAGCCCGGAAAATGCCAACGAGCCGTCTTCGTCGTTTGTGGAGAAGACACTATGGAATCAACGTTTCCCGCCAAACTGTAAATCGAAGATTGCTTCAACATGGTTACCGAGCGTCCCCACTACACAGGTGAAGTGAATCCATGCATAAGTTTGTTGCAACAATGCCTTTTGTTGGGAGCTATAAAAGGCCAGGCGTCTGTTGTTTGTTCCTTTTCTCTGCTCCAAGCCTGTGTGCCAAGAACCCACGTTTTTCAGTGTTGGTTGTTACTTTTACATCAAAAACTGACACAGAGATTTCCTAGGCTATGCCTCGTCCAACGGCATTGTCAATACGCCAAAGAGTGTTTTCACCCCGACGGGAAGGGTAAACACGAGCCAAAGTCTCTGATTTCCTCGGGATATAGCAGAGTACGGTCTGTAAAATCCTCAGACATCATCGAGAGGTGCGTCATTTGAGGCCACGAAAATCTCTAGGACGACCACGATTGACTACAAGACGAGATGATCGCCGACTGCTAAATGCCAACGAGCCGTCTTCGTCGTTTCTGGAAAACACACTATGGAATTAACGTTTCCCGTCAAACTGTAAATCGGAGATTGCTTCAACATGGTTACCGAGCGAGACGAATGACCAAAGGTCCACGCCTAACCGTTCACCCCAGAGTTGCTCGACTTCCCTGGGCTAGGGAGCACAGAAGATAACAATGGCGAAATGTTGACTTTATGGACGAGAGTCACTACATCCTTGACCATCAAAATGGAAGACAAAGTAATCGTCGATTACGTGGTGAGAGCCTCCGAGATGACTGTATTCAGGAATTGACTCAAGGTGGTGGCGGCTCAGTGATGGTATGGGCCGGTATTCATTATGGTGGGAAACGTCACTGGGTGCCAGATGGAAACATGAACGCCGTCGTGTACCTGGACATTCTGGAAAACCACTGCCTGCCACATTCAAGAAGGGTTTATGCAAGCAATTTTCGGCTGCATGAAGACAACGCCACGAGCAACATGAGCAACAGTGTAGGAGTGGGAAAATAAACACTTAAAATAATTTTCTAAAATATCACAGGGTGAAGAAACAATAAAATACATCTTTTAAAATATCTTAAATATAACCCTTTTAAATTTTTCACATTATAAAATATAGGAGATAATGCATTGTTGGCAAATTTCGCGTACACTGCTTCACTTTGATCAGCAATATCTCGGGAACTTAATGTCCGATTGTGATCGAATAAAAAGCATTTTGTAGATTACATTCTACAGCATTTAGCCATTGTATTATCTCATTTTTTTAATAAGAATATCATATTCAGACCCCATACCCTCCCCTTAAACGAGTTGATTCTACGGCCAAGCATTCTCGCAAGCATTTTGATGGGGGAATTTTGGCAATTTTAAACATAACTTCAAACTGCAATGTTCTTCTCAACCTATTTTGTCAGAAACTCACACACAGATGCTTTTATATATTCTATAAATATTGGCAAAGGAAAAATATAATAATATTGTGTTGAATTGCAGAGGGATTCAATTTTACAAAAATTGTTTTTGTACCAATTGACGTAAGAAACTGTAACCTATCATACGGTTCCAAATGTATGGGAATTACACGTTCAATAAGGAAAGTTCAAGGGTGGTAACCACCCCCTCCCTTCTTCCTTCGGCTGTGTGGTTGCAAAAGCATCTCGACGGTTAATTTTATAATAAAGTAACGCGGGGCCTTACACAATTGTGACATTGTTTTCCTTTTATTTACAGCTGAAAGAACACTGAAAGATTGTGGATATGATATATCTGATGAATGTCTTGGATCAAAACTGGCTGGCATTCGATGCTACCGTAAGTGTATCGATGTTTACTATTTTCATTAATAGTTACATTAAAACCTGAGAATGATGTTTATTCAGAGCTGTCTGATCCTACGTTTTTGCGATTTTAGGCAGTGGCGACACACGTTTGACAACTGATGTAAGTAGGGCATAACAGATTTATCAGCGCTGTAAATATCAGAAAGTTCCATGTCAAGGATCTTGCAACAATGTATATGTGTGTGTACATTGTGAAGACAAAAACATATTTGCCAGCAATAAGATTTAGGAAAGAATTTTGTTTTGCAGCTGGTGCAATAATAATAATAGCAGAGATTTATCTAGCGCCCTATGCTATTGGCCTCTAAGCGCTTTCACAAATGGTCGATGATCACTGTGGCCCAACCATACCATAAACCATTTAGCATCATTTCAAGGGATGCAGCTGATCGGGATCAGCGCTTTCCCTTATCAGCAAACATACATCGAGATAACCATCGCAGCCGGGACCAGCTTCCCAAATATCGCATGGGTATATCCAGACAACCAAGCGGTAAAATTTTTTGTCCATGGAAATTACAAGACAGCTGAATCTCACAGGGCTCGAACGCACGCCTATACGCATGGATGAGCATACATAACTAATGTTTTATTCTGCTTTTATTATAATAAATAACTTTCAAAGCGCTGTGCTATTTCGTATTTCATTTCATTTGTTCATTCTTATTCTGATAATAGCTCTGTTTGAAAGTGTTCGTGTGTCAAAAGGATTTAATGATCTAATGTGCCTTCCCATTATAGCTCCCGGCGAATAAATATTGAATTTCATATTTCTAGTAAAACACAACTATGGGTTATTTGTATTTCTTACTTTCTATATCAGATGTGAAAAGAATATAATGTCTTGTAAAAAGATTATGTGTTGTTTGAAATTGTACAGCCTGCTTGCTCAGAAGCATTCTTTAGAGGAAGTTTCGATTCTTTGCCATGCATTCACGAGCATCATTTCTTTAAAGAGGTTTAGGTTAAGCACCTAGTTCATAACGAACGGGTGACCTATCTTTCTATGACCTTCAATACTGAGCCATTACAAAAATGTAGTATACTGTTTTAATATATTAAATGGGATGACCTGATTTAAGTCTTGATAGAACGGTCTTCATCTGAAAACCCCATCTTTTTTGTGTAGTAGTAGTAGTAAAAGTAGTAGAAGTAGACGACGACGGATGCGGGCTTGCGCTCTATTTTCCATTTCAGTGATCGACTTGCTAATCATTCCTCCGCTTCCTCCGCTCTCTATTTTACAAAGAGAAGAGTAAAGTAAACCATACAAATACACCTCTTTAAGTTGCATTTCGTTAGGTTTCCGACATCAAAAAAAAAAAAAAAATCCAAAAGGACACATATTGACTGAGTTATGGCCGATTGAAAATTTGTACCACTTTTTCATTTTATCCACCGATTTTTACTGTTTTAGCTGTCTTTAGACAATACGCATTCTCCACGCACATTCTTTTGTTTATGGTTTCTTTAGTTTTTGTGGCAAAGGTCAGTTCTGATATAGAAAAGTTTAGTTTCAATTATTAGAAATGACAAGCGCAGAACTCCATTTTAGATTATTTTCTACTCCACAAAGTAAAGAAATTAACACATCGTCACATCAATAGTATAAGTTGCTAACTGATACATTGGATTTATACAGATATTTAATGATCATGAGGGATGTTGTGGAATCTATTAGCCTCCTCCAGTTCACTTCACTTCATGAAATATTTTTTTGTTCTTTGATTGGTTAAAAGTGAATCTGAGGTCTACTTAACAAAAAGTAGACCTAGGCTACACCCAGGCTAGGCTAGGCTAGGCTAGGTTAGGCTATGCATGAGCTTGAGCTGAACCGAACCAGACTAAGACCAACTAAGTCCCGATGAATGTTCGCACTCCACTTACGTTTACGATATCTCGGCAAGTGTTGACGCTGAAGTCCGTACCGAAATGACTGCACAAAATGTTTTCTGTACAGCTTACCCTCCCGGGCTCACCCTTCAGTATCCGTGCATCAATGCAGCGTTGTTAATTTTCGAAGTTACAGAACTCCTCGAACACTAACAGAACATACTTAGTTTCTTCCATCGATGAATTGCGTTAGTTGATGATTTAATATCTTCGTTTACGAGACGAAATCGCTGAGTTGCAAAAGGGTTTCCACCGGTGTATTGCAACTGGACGCAGCCATGTTTGTTGTTAGGCCGTCGACAGTCAAAGGTGAAATTAGCCTCAATCACGGCATCAAAGTTCAATTCAGAAAAAAAAATAATATGAACGTACACATACGTTGAGAAATACAAATAAGAGTCTGTTCATTATCATGTAACGTCAACAGTCGTGTTGATCACAGCGAAAGAACCGATAAAGGAACTGGTAACACGTGTATCGAGACAGGGGGAAATAGGCGACTATTTCCCTCTGACGTCAGAGGGAAAATAGGCGTCTATTTCCCTCTGATTTCTCTTTTGTTCTCTTTCCCAAGAATAGTGGAACTATTTGTGGTCATGTGATGCTTTTGTAACCAATCAATGAACATGAACATATTCATGAGGGATATAATTGGTGATAGTGGCTTTTAAAATGTCAAAGAAGGCAGAACCGGCTACAACAAATTATATAATTTTGAAACTTATAATATTTAAAATCTTTCTATAGTATTGTCTTCAAAATTGCAAGATGTCAATTAATATTCTCCGTTAATAGCATATCGGTGTGGAGAACAAAAATTAAAAAATAATGATTTGTTGTCACTAAAGATTCATTTCAGGTTCAGCTAATTGGAGGCGTCGCACCAAACGAGGGAAGAGTGGAAGTCAAATACGATGAAGTGTGGTCTAATGTTTGCTACGAACAAACCCAGAGTAGGACGAGCCAATGGAGTATTTATAACGTTCAAGTGGTGTGTAGAGAATTAGGATTCCCAGGAGCAATGCTAGCAAGGCAAGGCGGGAAAGGGAATGGGACTAGGCGAACCATTGTGGACGGTTACAGGTGCAGAGAAGGTGAGTTGGGTCGTTCTCATCTACTTAGGCCGTTTTGCAGAAATCATTAGAGGGGAAATAAGGCAATATGGAAATAATTTAAGGCCCTATTATATTTAATAATGAACGATAATTGTATTTCCTCTTTTAATCAATCATTTTACTTGATGTTTAAGGTCATATATTCTTTGAAGTTCTATTATTCCATAAGCTTTATAAGCTTTCATTTAAAGCTAATTGCCCAGTAGTTCTACTATAATGATTGGCTTTAGTTCTGTAACTACAAGTCCAATACATACCAAGATACACAGTCCGTTTAATGTGCTGTTTTTCATTGTTGTTCCTACGTTTTTCATCATATGTATGTTTGCGTGCACGTCTATATTTTGTCTGTTTTATTTTCAGGGCCATTTTTCAATTATATTAGCTCATGCAATGCGCATTTTTTATTATTATTATTATTTCACTTTACTGCATTTTTTGCATTTGCATAATATTAAGTAGAGGTGGGCTTTGAAGCGATTAAGGGCTGTTAGGGATTAGATGTTCAGGCAAGTGACGTTAGAGGTCATTTTTGTGAGGTGGCACTATTTTCACAATTGACGGACAGAAATTTGGCGTTTCTAGTTCCGCCGTGAAATTATAATGGGGGATCCCAATTCTAATTAAGAAAAGCTTCTTTTGTGAAAAATACGCACTTTTGAGCATTAACATTCGCAGGTATAGTTTACTAGAGAATTACCACCACAACTGTGCAAAAATCTCAAATTTTTAAAATTTGGGGCGCTCTTCAAAAATATGCTGTTATTGCTTTAAAGGGATATTTAGAGATTAGGTGGGAAGTCCTCATTTTTTAACAAAGGCAGATTTTTATGCACACATAGCCTACTTCCAGGCAGACGATAGCCTTTCGAACATGCTTTTTACGCAACGCATATGTTCATGCATCCGGCAAGCAATGCATGTTCGAAAGACTAGCGTTGACAGACGTCTGCCGATGAAGTATGGACTCACCATAAGACGACAATGACACAGTTGCCTACGGAGAACAAGTATCCAAAAACTACTCATAAAATTGAAGCGGAATCAATTGGATTTATCAGCATATGTTTATTTTATTGTTCTCTGTGGAATAAGGAGCAACCATAAGAGGTTCTGATATCTTAGTGTACGTGATATCGGGAATTTTTTTCGATGTCTAAGTTTTTACCATAATATGAACAGAGGCATAGACACTCAGCTAATATATAGTAACGAATGCTTGCACATAAGTTTGGGAACTGTTTACATTTTTATGAAAAAAAAATGCTCACATTGACGCCTGTAAGCCTTTCAAGAAGGTTTTTTCAAAAAAGTTGAACCTGCTCTTTTAGGTTTAACAGAAGCAAGTTTAAAGGACTGTTTTCCGGACTCGCCCATGATGTCCCAACACCACGTTGACATTCCTTCATGTGGATACGGAAGAATGCGCCACGGCAATGACGCTGTTGCTATTTGCGCAGGTAAAGCTCATATTCAAAAGTAGGATAAATAAAAGGAAATCGTCCATAAATACCGGATACACCTATTATCAAACCAGATTTGTCAGAGGATGAGGTCCACATATCACATGCCAGAGTTCGCCACCGTGACTTTGAGACAAAGTGGTGGTTCAAAAGTACCACCTATATAGCTACACTGTTAAAAATTTCCGTAAATTAAGAAAACAGATTTTCCGTAAATTTACGGAAAATCTGTTTTAGAAAACAATAAAAATAAAAAAAACATAAAAAATGTTAATTTACGGAAATATTTCGAACATTTCTGGCAGCAAAATTTCCGGGTTTTTTTTTTTTTTGTTCCGTAATTTTAAATTACGGAAAAATTCTGTTAAAATACACATTTTTTTCCATAATATGAGACAAATTTCTGTAAAATTACTGTCAAAGTTCCGTTAATTGACAGAAATTTCTGTAAATTTACCCTAAAATGTCTGGAAATACTGCTGCCAGAAATTTCCGTAAATTTAAGGAAATTTTTTTAACAGTATATAACTGCATCCTGCCAGTTGGAGGCGCTATAACACAGATCGGCTGCAGCCAGGATCCTTGCTACCATGCATAAATGAAAATCACACACAAAAAAAATTGCTAATAGAATGAAATCTCTCATACATAGTTTGTTAGCAAGCTGTAACGCGGATGGTTACCTAGATTTATGTACACGTTAGCCCTGGGATTGTTTACCGTTATTCATAAAACAAAATTTCACAAACAGCCCCTAGAGAATGTAATGTATGGTCGTCCAGCTTTTATTTCGGAATAACCCTCCAAAATCATAATAACTAACTGAATGAATAACAAATTATGCTTTACCATATCAGGAAAAGGTATCTTAGAATGTACATTAAAATGTTGTTTACGAGATTGCACGCTGCAAGTTCCACTTTAATTTCTTTTCAATTATACCCGTTTTATTTCATTTGCAGTACATTTTAACAGCTGAAATTAACATTTTTCTTTAAGGTTTTTGCAAAGCGGGTTTATAGGTTAAAGTTTATGCTACCAAAAGAAATATCTTTATTGACATTAAATATTGGACCCACTTTCAATATGTGTCTTTCTCCCTCTTCATTCTTTCTTTCATTTAGTGCCTGGTTACATTGGGTGTTTCGAAACCAAAAGTATCGCCCACGAGGCATTCTATGAACTCCGATCGGCATATATGACTATCAGCATGTGCCGCAATCACTGCCGGAAATATCAATACACTACAGCGTATCTGCATAAAGGTGACACATGTTATTGTAAAAGGGGCGTGCTTTATGAAGCTACTGGAGATGAGAATTGTATGCTAGAATGTGTTGGCGACAGTAACCAAGTTTGTGGTGACATTCAAAGATCATCTGTTTATAATGGTACTTCTTTTTGAAAAGTATAATAACACATTCTTTACCTTTTAGACAAATGCCTGGCTTCCATTTTCCCCTATTACTGTTCCTATAAATCAATTACATTATATTGGCCATTCATTCGTCCATCAGTATAATATACTCAACCCAAGAGTTAAAAATATCTTTAAAAATAGAAAATAACTTTCGATCTGTTATGGAAAATATATTCGCGTCTTTTAATTGATGAATATTACATGTTTTAATGGTATTAAAGAAATTATGCTATTTTCTGAAAAAAGAAATGATTTAGAAAAAGAAACTTATGGACATACACTAACTGCTGCTGTTGCTGTGTGTATAGACATAGTATACATTACATTTCCTTTAGACAACAATATTCCATAAAGGCAAAATTATGTTATTGCCAGCGTCGACATGAGTTTAAATGTATGCTCTAAGGCACGGTCCTGGCAGTACAGTCGGTTCTAGTCCGTTACAACGTCAAAGGATCCTGTCATGTTCCACACGCGTGTGGTCGCCGCGTTTATAGCAAAATTAACTAATTTGACTGCGGAACAGAAACATTTAAGTGGACAAGGTCTGCCTAATTCCGTTGGTGAACGAGGAGGTTCCATGGACCCCTACTAAAAGCACTTTACGAACGGAATTTTGCACGAAATTTATACCACACATGCGCGATCATAAATCAATGAGCAATACAATTAGGATTCCACAAAGAAACCTAACAATTACGGGCAAAACATTATTTTCAAATTCGGAAAAAAAGGGAACACAAAATCAATACGGCCTCGTTTACACAAAATATATATGTACTATGATGAAATTGTTAATATGTGTTTTGAAAGGTCCAATCTACCTATACTGAACACAAATGATGTCGTTTTTTATGTTTCATATCTTTGGTAGGTGACATTGTCTGCCGTGTAACTTTCACATTGGTTTGTGCAGTGGCGTGACGGAGATATGACAAAATCAATGTGATCGCTAACAGCATATAAAGGGTTAACTAATTTTATATTATTTATTGTTTAATTACCGGCTCATGAATATATAAATACTTCAAACAGAAAAATATTCTTAATTAATTGTTTTAATTAATTAATATCTGACACTCCCGTTGGTGGACAAGAGGTGCTTCCTAGGGAGCCACCGTAATTATCTAATTAACGGGACAATGGATTTTAATATTTTTTCATGAAAAGATGCACAATATCCAAAAGTTACACAAATACAAAAATATAAACAGGAAAAAGTATATCGTTAATCGAAAAACTGGCAAAATGTAGTGTGTGGGTCCCTAGGACCCCCCTCCCCCGTCCACTTAAATGTTAAAACAAAATGAGCTCCTATACCCCTCCCCAAATTGTTAGCAAACTCCAGGAGAGTGGAAAATACAAAATGGCTACTGGCGGCCATCTTGGAAATTAAAAAAAAAAATATGTACGTCATGAACTAAGTAACATAAATATTTATAGTGAAGGTAACATTCAATATAACAAATGACATTTGACACTTGGAATGAATTTCTGGTCACACAATTACTAAAAATGCAATAATGGTTCCTAGGGGATTAACTGGCTTGGGATATATATGATATGTTATTAAATAAGTATTCAAATATTCACGCTGAAGATGGCTTTGTAATAAAAACTAACCTCTGGAATTGACTAATGGTTATCAAATTAGTCATTAAAGACACATTATCCCATGTTTGTAAGTCAAGAGACACAAAATTTGGTAATTTTCAAGATAGCCGCTGGCGGGCATTTTGGATTTCTTCATAGTACATATTCAATATAGCCAGTGGCAATCATCTTGAATGTCACAGTAAAGATAACCTGCTATTGAAAATCTAACTTTTGGAATAGACTCCTGCCCATCAAATTAGTCAAAAGAGACACTAATTTGGTAATTTCCAAGATGGCCGCCGATGGCTTTTATGGATTTCTACATAGTGATGTGACCTCCAGTTTAACAAACTACACTTGGAATGGATTTCTGGTCATGTAAATACTTAGATACAATACATTAACCGTCTTCAAAAATGAACTGGCCTGGACTTTGTAAAGATTTGTATTTAATGGCGGCCATCTTGTATTTCAAGGTAAATATAAACTCATAATGAAAAAACATACTTTCAGGAATGGACTCTTGATCATCAAATTAGTCAAAAAGACACTTATTCGATGTTTGTAAGTTACTTTATTCAAGAGATACACAATTGTTTTTAATTTCATATGGCCGCCGGCAGCCATATTGGATTTTCCATTCTCCCACACTTTTTGAGGGGCATCGGAGCTCATTTTTTTAGATACCCCAAAGTACCAAAATCCATCGTCAAACGAGCCTTTGCTCTTCGTGGTCATGGGATCCCTGATTTTCACCCTACTATGGACCAGAATATTCCATTCCCCCATCAGTATACTACGGAGCCCCGGAACTGACAAGATTATTGTTTTTGTTTTTTTTTTTTTTTTTCAATTATTGCGAGATAATATAATTATCCAGAGATAAGATTTCGAGATAATAAAATAATCTCGAGATAATTTTGTGTGTATATGGCAAGCTAAAATGGTCGTAAAGTATTGTTCACAACGTGCTGCTTTCTTAGCAACGCGTTGCTTTCCGAAAACAACGCGTTTCTTTTTTTTTTTTTTTGCTAACCAACCAGAAAAGTGAAAAAGCAAAGTGTTGCTAATGAGACAGTACTTAACCCGTTAAGCAACATGTTTTTTTTTTTTAAAGAAACGCATTGTTAAGAAATCAACGCGTTGTGACCAATACGTTATGACCCTTTTAGCTTGCCATATGTGTGTGTGTATGTCTTCGTTCGTTCGAGAGACATTTTTTTGTCTCTCGTATCAAAAGTGAAAAAGAAAAAAAATCTTGACCTAAAATCAATCTATATATCGTAAACGTCTTTAGTAACCAGGGGTTTGTGTGACGATCCTTTGAACAAAACTGACATCTACTACTATGGGGACATCTTTAGTGGTTTCCAATGTGACCCTGGGATGGAACTCGTTGGTGCATCGTCTATTCAGTGTATTATGGGGAATTCAGTTGACGATATGATGTGGAATGCAAGCTTTCCAAAGTGCAGGAATAAGAAAGATTCGCTTCAAAACACAACCACAACTACAACCATCGGTAATTTCTCACACGTAACTGTTGTTAAAATCAAGTTTGTAGGCGTTGCCTGGGCGTTGGTGGGGTTTGAATTAGGGATTCAACATGAATGATTATTTCTTTTGTGTTTATGTTTTTATAACCCATCACAATAAACAAATGATGCATAGTGGTTCATCAAGCATCAACAGCGATACACCCACTCGTCCGTGTATTTTAATCTGGCGGATATCCGAGCGTAATAAAAATAGACGTCGCGTCGGGTGCAGAGTTGTTAATTCCTGATGTGCCACTGTGCATGGTTGAATCCTATTAACACGACATGATAAACAAGATTAACGTTTTTACACGCGGTTAGAAACGTAAATGATTGTCATTTTCCTATGCGAAGTAAACATCTGAATTTCACCTTAAATATCCATGTTTCGTCTGCAGCTACGGCAACGAATGGCAGAAATAATGAAACTGATGGAAAAGATCACAAAGAACGCTACCTAAGTTTAAGCAAATCAGGTATGAAATAGTAAAGTTTGATTTAGACTGGTCGCTTTATGAAACAAAGTCTACCTGAACGCCAAAAGAAATTATAACAAAGTTTCTATAGTATTGGACATACAACAAATAACATATTAAAAATCTAAGAAAATCTGAGCACCGAATAGATTTCAAGATCGCGTCCACGATAGCTAAATGTATTGGCGGCACTGAATTTTGGATGCCATCTTGGTATTGATTACTTGATCGCTTGACAAATTATGGGTCAATGCTACTTGTACTCAATGTACAATATAAAAGTGAAAAGAATAAAAATGTGGTTTTGAAGGCAAATCCTGATTGGCTACCGCCCAGTGTATCGTGAGTGATCAATTGATTTCTGTTTGCAATCTTGGTTGACATATTGATACATCTAACATATCTGATATATCTGAAATTTTTTGTCTTAATGGGTGAACTGAGCTTTGAGGGGAAGATAAGCAAAAATAAACTCTAAGGTGAACAATAAGTGGCTTATACTTATCTTGATATATCATCACATTTTAGGGTTACCTGGTTATTCTAATATTAGTGGGTTTCTTGACCAATAAAACATAGGTATAGACACCGAAATTGAAATTCCGAGGTGACTTATATGTAAGATTTTCACTCTTTTTGATTAGAAATTGCACTTTTAGAGTAAAAACCAAAGGAGATGTCCTCTGTTCTTGAGGGGAACGAGTGGAAATCTACTCTTTTGGAGTGATTTCTGGACCATTTCAGTATATATTTGCTCTTTTAAAGTAAACCCAATTTACTAAGTCTAAAAATTCTTAATGTAATATTAATTACCCACACGTTTGAGCTTATTTCTCCAATTCACAATGTTTTACACTTACACAGAGAGCATATTTAGAGATATTGGTTGGTATTCTGAAAGGGAGACTAACTTTAGACCTGCGTTTAAACCAGGGTTAGTCCTACAAGAGGGGAACTTTTTTCTTACAACATACTCTAAAAGTGTGCTGTACATGGCGTGAGAAAAAAGTCCTAATGGATGGGTGAACAGCCCATCCATGAGGAATTTTCTGCCCCGTTACATTTAACTTTCACAGTATTTTGAAAGTAAAAGAGTCCCCTCTTGTAGGACTAACCATGGCTTAAACACAGGACTATAGTTAGTCTCCCTTTCGGAATACCAACCATTAATTTCGGGCAATAGCATGTTTTTAGTTTAGCAACATTATGAGAAAAAAATCTTCGAACAGATTGTTGCTATATTTCTGTGTTTAAGCATTTAAGGAGAACCCATACAACGAATAATAGTATACAATAACTCTGTAAAATAATTATTAACCACATATCGAGTGGTTTCATCGAAAACAGAATTATATTAACCATAACAATGAATTAAAATCATCTAGTCTGACCATGTGCTATTTAAAATTCGCGATCTTGGTACGTGGTGCATACGGTCGGCACGTTTGCATCATGCATACCATAGGAAATACACAATTATGAAAGCGTCCCTGTGAAGGTGTATTGACACCTACTGGTGCGTCGGAATCGCATAACACGTATACATATCCCATATACACTAGCGCGAAATGCAATTAGCGCATGGTGAGACAAAATGTTTTTATTCATTTTTATGGTTAATATAATTCCGTTTCTCCATGAAACCACTCGATATGTGTTCAATAGCGTATATTGTATAAGTTATTCTTAGTACGGTTCTCCTTTAAGTTTCCCCACTTCCCACTTGTAAAATTGAGAGCGTAAGACTCCTTTTGGATTGCATTTTTCTCGAAAATAACCCGGTCAATAACCCGAAAAACTAAATTGCACTTTCATCCATTCAAATAAACATGCTCCTTCTGTTTTTGTTTCTCCAATTAAATTATACGTTGCTTTGCTAACCTAAGGTTTTTCGTTTGTCTCCTTATTAGATGTTGTGATTGGAGGGTCAGTAATAGGAGGTTTTGTACTGCTTGTTTCCGTGCTTATCGTAGTGTTATGCTGTTTAAGGTCAGAAGTAAGATAAATTACATATGAAGAGCTGATTTCCAAAGGGCCTAAATCCATTGGCTGCCTTGTGTCATATGTCTAAGGTTGTTTTGACATATGTAATATCTAATAGCATTTGACAATAGAAATGTATATATTGGTAATATTATTTTATAAAGCCTGTTTAAAAAAAAGAAAGTGCAAGTGAAAAGCGCCCTTTTGGCAATTACAAAATACTGTTGTGACAGATGCTTACATCAACATCACGAAAGCAGTCTTAGTTTTTAAATGCCATTTGTTCTGTTCAATTTTCTTGTTTTAATTTCGAGATATGTTAAGTTAACAACGAAACCCTTTTGAATATTGTTAATTGAAGAAATAATGTGACGTACTGATATGAATGAGCAGCTTATCACTATTTACCACACCTCTAATATCAATACAATTACATATACTGAGCAATTGTTATATAATCGTTTCTAATCCTACATATGAATGTTCTTTTACTGTACAGGTATTTTGATATAACATTATATATATATTCAATTTTCTGAAAAGAGGCACACTTGTGATTTTACCCTTTTGTTAACTAAACATATCTTGGACTTAAAACAAGCAAATTGAACAGAACAAACGACATTTGAAAGTTAAGACTGCGACCTTGACATTGGTGTAAGCATCATGTCACAACAGCATCTTCTAATTGCCAAAGAGGGCGCTTTTCCCTTGCACAACTTTTTTGAGACAGGCTGTATTCTTAAAGTCGATGATTAGTGGATGGTTAGTTATAAAATGACAGACTTTGGATTTAGGCCCTTTTGAAAATCAACTCATAGCAAATAGCAAACTCATTGTTATAAATATTCCGGTGATTTATAATGATAAAAGCATCGTCGGAATTTCTCTAAGTGATTTTACACAGAGTAGCCATTTGATTTAGACCCTTTTGGAAATCAACTATTTATATAATTGTGTATTGCTTTAGAATAACAGTGGATAAAGCTCTATAACAATAGTTCAAAAAATGTGTTGCTTTACAACATAGTTGAGATTAACAAACATTCTAAAACCACAAGACACAGCCAAAAGGACTAAGGTGTCCGGTTGGCCTTTTTTATGAATTTGTAGAAAAGGGGCACACGATGAAAAACCACGATGATGACAATTATGCAAACCACTTCCGCTAGAAACACACAAAGAGTGACCGCTCTCGCTGGTGCAGATTTTTACGAAGGAAGGACGAAAGTTTGCCGCCTAATGGTGAATCAGTGGAAAAATTATGGACATGCTAAACGCGAGCCTGGCGACATAAGGCAACTTTGGCAACGTTTTAAAAACACCGGCAATCGCCACCAAATGCCGTAATGAGATATGAGGGCAACAAAACAATGCAAGCCGTAAAATACACGGTTCATGTACGTGCATGAAAAATGTTAACGAACATGGAGTCCAGAACAACCCCATATATAATACTATATATTCTAACTAAAGTTAGTAGTCGGCTGCCATTTGACCACGTGGTGAAATATCAGCTATTTGATTAAGGGTCATGGTTTTCGTTGTTGCTGACTTGATATAGTGACGGATGTTGATTTTTTATCATTTTTACGAAATTAAGGAAAATGGTACAAATACTAAAATCTTCAAATATGCCAAGTGCCGAACCTTGCAAGTACTTCATTAATTAATAATCTTAATTAGAAATTTGGTAATTTTGACGTATGTTACATAACAAAGGTTTTGTTGGATTATGTAGTGGCGGATGTTGAACCCTCTGTCATAGAAATGTACGTGATTTCACAGCCGGGCTTTTTAAATACTTTTGTTTGTAAAAAAATAATTCTTTAATTTATAAATGACACAAGCCAACATCTGAAATTACTTTATACAATATTACTATTACTAGAAAATTATATTTATTTACAGTTCAATGCGTTGAATATCGGCAATCCACTCAACACCCGTCATTATGTAATAAAACAAATTGAGCAGATTCGCGATGACGCACGTTGGTTTGACGGGTGTTCAGAAAATGCTGATTGTTGTTATCCATAATGACGGATGCTGAATAACGATTTAGTATAGGGAAAATTCAACATCCGTCACTATGTCATGAACATAATCGTCGATTTGCGTAATTTTTGGTGTGACGGATATGATGATTAACTTTTCCAATGTATTACATCAATTTTATTAAGTTAGAGTTCATGAATATTAGCTAATAAATAGATTTTCCAGTGGTTAATTTGGTTTCTTAATCGGATTTGATGGTTTTAATCGTATGTAGGGATGTGTACAGACCCTTTAGAGTTCACGATTTTTCAAATGCGATTTTCTCAGAAACAAAAAATCGTATTTTGTTTAACATCCGTCACTATGTAATACACCCGACGAATTGTGTCCTTTTGAAGGTGACCAAAATATAGTTTGTAACAAACACGGAACTCTCGCTGGTGTATAATATGTATTGACGAAAATATGAAATACTGTTAAGATTTTGTGTAGACATATGTTTAACAACGAAAACGCCATTAAGAGTGAAATAAATGACATGCGTAAAGACCAGATTCTAACCTGTCTCCTTCTCTGTCAACAAACACACTTGATCTTAGATTTATATTATACCCTAACGTCCATTTTGGAAAATGACTACCAACCTGCCCATCACCGCAAAAAAGGGAGGTAGCGTTATTTTTCTCTTTAGATCATTCCCCCCCCAAAACGAGGCAGGGTCGCTCCGTGATTTTTGAAAAGTGGAAAAAATGCAGTTAAAGGACGTTAAGGATATAGAAAGGGGGCGGATGATCCGATTTATTACATAATCTTCAGGGGTGGGACGTATTTGGATTAGTAACGGGGCTGAAGCGACCGGGCAACACCAACACATCCATTCTGGCTTTTGCGCATGCGTTGTAAGTGCTTGCAAGCCTGCAAACAACCCCGCGGCCCCGACGAATGTTTTGATATAGCTTGATATCGTGCAGCCCCAGGCGTACAGTCTGTTGAATACACAAAACGGTACTCAAATTAAAAAAGTTACTGTTTGAATAAAATTCGGGGTCCTGCCCAAGTTGTTGGCAATGTCAGTACCAGTGGCCCACGTATTATAGACTATGGGACATGTCCTTCTATGCTGTTGTTTTTGTTGTCCCCATCGAGGGGCTAAGGGAAACCAAGTGTAAATCCATAATAAATTATTAAAATCATATTACCGTCTGTTCCCGCAAATAAAACTGGCACATTTTCTTGGAAATGAATAAATGTCACTTCAATTTATTTCCCCAAGTATCAGTGACCAATAGATCACTAGACTTCAGCAAACAATGGCGACCCTAAAGATACTCAATTACCGACCCAGTATGTGGTATAGAAAAACACTCAGATTCCTTTTCATCTGGGAGTGAAGGACCATTTTATATGTCTGCGGTTGAGAGATTCAGGTGTTAACGATTTAGACGAAGTATTTTAATGACGTAAACACAACATACTTATCCTCATTCACATATAAGTAAATCTTGAGCTTTCTATAGTGCGTGTCAATTACCTTTGACCATATTTTTCTCATTTATTCGAAAAGGAAGAAAGACAAACAAACATCATGACCGAATGTTGCTGGGTAAGCGTTGACATAACAACTTTGTGCAAATTAAAATCCGTAACTTATTGCAGTCGTAACTACATTTCTATTCATATTTAACGCGTTTCAGATTTAAAACTTAGGGTCAACGACCTATATATAATGTAAACTGGTTGTTATTGTGAAAGAGGACGGGTATTTTGTTATCAACCCACGAATCGTGTAGGTGATAACCACCTGGACTATAAACAATGGCTACGCATACCGTGCCCATGTAATATCTTTTAGTTAATGGTTTGCCGAAGTATATACATATCCACTGGTCAATGATATTGGGAAAGAGAAAATTGAGGTGAATTTTATTCATTTTCAAGGAAAATGTGCCTATATTTATACACGGGAACAGACAGTTACAAAATGTATATGATTTAATCATTATTATGAAATTACACTTGGTTTTCCTAGCCCCCGATGGACAACCAGAATTTGTTATATAGTTGTTGTTTGGTATACGCACATATCTATTAGAAACGTAGCTATTTAGGCCTATAGTGACAGGGTCTTATAACACACACACTGCCAATGCCATTGAACTGCAACTCGATCAATGTGTGCGGAAAATGGAAGTGCAACACTAAGATTTAAACCACAAATTACATACTTCCATATTGCTAAAATTACCTTGCCAGTATTCTCTTTACATAATTATTATTTTGTTACATCAGAACAAAGCAAGCCGGGAAGCACGCGGCTCCACAACAATTCAATACTAGAGTGGCGCTAATAGAATATTTTTTTTTTTCGATGAATAATCCCCCGCATACGTCACCTGCAGAAGTCTGACGTGCATAGCAATGGCCATAACGTATTGCCGCAACGCGTTGCGAGTAAAGTAGCATCAAATTTCACAAAGCGTTGCGTTGTCGGCCAATTAAAAGGATCAATTTCTGTGACGTATTCAAAAAATAGAGATTCACAACGCGTGCGAGATTTACAACGCGTTGCGAATGTCCAAGACCCCATAAGGTGTCATAACGTATTGCCGCAACGGTTGTGAGACAAAGTAGCAACGCGTGCGACATTTGAGCACGCTTTGCGGCGTCGGCCAATCAAAATCATGAATTTTCTGTGACGTAATTCAAAAAAGATCCACAACGCGTTGAGACAATACGTATGACTCTTATGGCCTTCACAACGCGTTGCAATTACGGTAATGGCCCAGTAATGGCTTCAAACGGTTTACTTCCGGGCAATAACGGATACCGGCCTGACGGTTCTCTGCCGGTATCGATCCGTTACTGGGATAGTACGGCTGCAGTTTTCTAGCCGAACAGCTCCGCGAGCTTCCGAGCCACTTATGGGCCTAAAACGGTCAAGTTACGGCATACCGCTTCTAAGTGGTGCACTGGAAAAAGCGGGATTTCCTAGGATATTTTTCTAGGTTGCAAATATAGCGATGGCGTACGACTCATGCGACTGATCGGCTGGATCAATTTTTCTCAGCAACTTCAGCGAAAAGGGCTTCAGGAGTCAGCATAGAACTGGTTGATGAAAGGTAATAAACTTACCTAGGCCTAGGCCTATATGTCAGGCTGTAATCTGTGGTTTGGAAGTGCAAAGAAAATTGGCTCCCTGCCCTTTGAAACTCGGTGTCGTCATGTGCTTAGTCATAGTGCGCCGTAAACAATAGACCATTTGCCCGATCCCAAATGCATCTCGTTTGGTGTCCATTTTCCATCCGGGAACTTGTACCAGAGGTCATGTACACAAAAAAAAAATTGTTGTTAGTTCGAGTCTCCGAACAGTGCCTAACTTACAATACAAAGTACCTTTTCACGTGAAGTTAACTTAAAAAATAAGGAATATCTGCGGAACAAAAACAACAATCGAGCCACTGGTGTTGAAATTCACGACAAAAACGTGATATTTTCGATCGTAAACTGTGCCCTACTTGTCACATGCCGGACGATTACACAAATATAGTGCAACGTCCACAGATAGGATATTTTCTTGTATTTTCATTACGCTCCTAACCGTATTTTTTTTACCGACTTGAGGCTGGTATAAATTCCCGGATGTAAACGGGCACCGAACGAGATGCATTTCGGGACGTGCAAATGGTCCTATTGCTTGAACTCGCGTACGCATATACCCGTCTTGTGCAACCAGTACAGCGGCGTATCGCGTACTATTTTATCTTTTTTATGCGCTTCCTAACAGCAGTGTTACCTTTCGCAACCACGCAGCATATATTGTTGAACTGATTGGAACAAACTATAGTATAAATTGTGTATTTGCCAGTGGCGTGGCGCCAACGGGGGGGGGGGCATTTTTTTTTCATGCCCCTAGTTTGCCCCACCCCCCCCCTCTGAAGATATGGATTTTGGGGCAACATTCGACGATTTGGGGCCCAAAAATCACCAAATTTTATGGGAAAAAAATCATCGATCTTGGGCCAAATTGGGTAAAATCTACAATAAGTTGATAACTTTCTCCCTTCCCCCCTCTCCCCCTCCCAATAATTTCACTTTTGTGCCCCCCCCCAGAATTTCACTCTGCCCCCCTTTTGCCCCCACCTCCCCCCCCCCCCCCCCCCCAGAAACAGAGGTCTGGCGCCGCCACTGGTTTTTGCTTCTTTTTTTCCTCCATCGACGCGAAGCGGATGTTTAACCATTGATGAGGTGATACAAAGGGCCTAGGCTACATGAATTAACATTAGATCATTGCATGATTGACATTGTGGACTGCCATTCCTCAGCCTCAGTAAACTTTTGTACATGTAGTCTAGGCTAGGTCTATATAGGCCTACCACATTTTTTGTGTACGCTAACAAGGCCTTTCATATGAAGCAGGCATCGCGGCATGCATGGCATGTGCCTTGATACATGTATATATGCGAACTTGAACAAAAAGCTCAAACTGTGCTAAGTACAACTACCTCACTCTCCTTTTAGGCTTTACCCCAAACTTACACCCCAATTAGGGTGTAAATGAATAGAACAAATTATGCGAGTCATAGATTTCAGACATGGCCCAAATTTGTTAAAAATCTCCAAATACTTGATACTTTGCCCCTTTCACCCCCCCCCCCGAATTTCACTTTTGCCCCCCCCAGAATTTCAATCTGCCCCCCGTTGCCCCCTGCCCCCCCCCCCCACCACCCAGAAAAAGAGTTCTGGCGCCGCCCTTGGTTTTGCGTCTGTTTTTCTCTCATCGGATCGTGAAGCGGATGTTTAACCATTGATGAGGTGATACAAGGGCCTAGGCTACATGATTAAAATTCAGGTCATTGCATATTGAACATTTTGGCTGCCATCCTCAGACTCAGTATTTGTACATGTAGCTAAGCTAGGCCTATAAAGGCCCCGCACATTTTTTGTTGTACCTACAAGTCCTTTCAGATTGAGCAGCATCCGCCTGCAGTGGCAGTGGTGGGCCTTGTAGCACCATGTATCGATGCGGAACTTGAACAAAAGCTCAAACATGTGGCTAGAAGGTAACACTTACTGCACTCGCCCTTTTGCTTTAACCAAATTACAACCCAAAATTGGGTGTACATGAATATGACACAAAGTATGCGAGTCATGGATGTCAACTGGGCCGCATAACCGGCCAGTAATGGCCCCCTTAACGGCCCATAACATGCGATTCACATGTAATTGGCCCTTTACTGGGCCGATTCTGGCCCCGTAACGGCAAGCCTATATTGGCCCAAGCGAATGCCGCTGAGCAAACTGACGGCCCATTACCGTTTTTGCCATTGCTGCCCCATTATCGCATCCCCGCTATTGCCCGTTACCGGGCCGTTACTGTAATATTATGTTTGCTGGTAACCTTCACAACGTGTTCGCGAGCTTCACAACACGTTTAACGTCACAACGCGTTGTTAAGGCAATAATTGTCATAACTTGTTGTTTGCTTGCACACGCGTTGTGAAGTTCGCACGCGTTGTGAGATTTTATTTTTTTAAATACGTACAGAATTATGATTTTGATTGACCGCAACGCTAACCGTTGCCGAATGCTGCACCGCGTTGTGCCTTTCTCACAACGATTTTGCGAGCAATACTTATACCTTTAATGGCCTGTGGACCTCGCACGCGCTTGTGAAGGCTGCAACGCGTTGTGAAGGTTTTGTCACGCGTTGCAAAGTAGCTAGCAACGCGTTTGGGGGGGCTATTTTTTGAAATACTGTCCATGGAAATTCCTGATTTTGCTTGGGCCTAACAAAAACAACCCACGCGTTGCCGAAGTGTCGCCACGCGTTGCTACTTTCTCGCAACGCTCTGCGGCAATACGTTATGGCCTTTATGGCTTGGCGATAGACGTGCCTCATCACCTATACAATTGAATACGTTTTAAATGAGATGTGAAAGTTGTGGGGTGAATGAAAATTTGGGCGAAGCAGTTACAGTTACTCCACCTGTGAGTCTGTTGTTAGGACGACGGGTTTTATTGTCATTTGGTCTAATCCCATTTGGTCAATAGCCATTGGTCTAACTCCACTTCGTCTAAACCCATATTGTCTAATACCAATTTGTCTCAACCATTTAGTCTAACATCCAATTTATCTACCAAAATGTCCTAATTCCATTTGCTCTAATGCCCATCTAGTCGAATGCCCATTTCGTCTACTACCATTTGGTCCTAATAATCAAGAACACCATTTGTTCTAATACCCATTTGGGTCTAATAGCCATTTGTATGTTCATTCCAAAATAATTGACTTAAACATTGATTTATAATATTGAAAAAATTGGCCAATTGCATGTATCAGTATGCCACCTCACATCTAATGAATTTCTGCTTGGCAGACTGGCGACCACATTTCCCGTCCAGCTACAGGCGGGTCATTAGACAATTTTTTAACAGTTGATTTTACTTAGCATGCCCCCCCCCCCCCCCCCAAGAAACACTTAAATATATGGCATAACGGTGTCGTTGTCGTCCGGGTTTCTCTCCTGCCCTGAGTCCGGTATTATCAGTGCATACTTTTTAACATCAGGCTCGACATCAGGCAAGCGGAGTATATGCACCTAATATTTCAGTGACACGTCCTGGCCTTTCCACGAGGGGCGAAGTCCCATGGCTACATTTGTAAATAACCTCGTTTCCATCAGTTCAACGTACTACTTTCACGGGATGTCCAAATGAGTTGATTTTTATTTTCCATGTCCTTTGAGATAATCGCCCCCTGCGGGACCGGGTGGAAGATAGGCCCAATGTATGTGCGTAAGAGGCGACTAAAGGGGGTTCCCTGAGGTTCTGGGTTAAGAATTGGTCTGTTTTACCCCCTTCATGTCTTAAGACAACTAGTCTATGTTCCAACATGATATAGGCTTCTATCCTGGTAATAATTTTCCTACGTATTAGAGTGGCGTTCTTTGGCTTGGGCTGATTCTTTTCTTGTTTTGTCAGTGATATTGTGCTTGATATGTCTTTTTCCTTTTTCAATTTGGGCAGATGACCATACATTGGTAAGACGTATATGGACTTCTATTGACCATATAAATCCGCAAGATGCTTTAAACAAACTTTATGCTTGATCTGCCAAAAAAACCTACCTTATAATGCCTTAACGTGTGCAGTCATGCATTTTTCTAGATTTAAAAAACTTATGCTAAATGGACAAACTACTCATCAGGCGGCAAAACTTCTGCAAACATTTGTTATTTGAAACTGCTGGTCGGTATAATTTTTTCTTGCTTCTTTTTTCTCTGTACCAAATTGATTCTCATCATCATCATCGTCACTCAATCGTCATCATCATCATCATCCATCATTATTATATCATCATCATCATCATATCATCGGCTGCGGAGTCAGGCGATTATTACAAGATTTCTATGCACATCTATCTTTGACATTGTGGCATCCTGGCTCAGCTTGTATCATGCCTTTATCATACCCAAGCCAACGTTGGATTTAGGCTAAATAAGAGATGCGTGGACGTCAGGTCTCCTTTTGCCATTAGGTGGTATGTAGAGAGAGGCGTATCTTCTAGCAGGCGCTTCCTCTGGCAAACGAAGGATGGGGTCGCGATTCTACATGCAGCAAAATGTCTCCACTATTGGTTTCTTTTTTGTTTCTCATCTGGCACTAGATATACACTTTCTGCTCTTTAGTGAATCTGTTTACAGGGCTCTTGACTACCTTACCTGGTTTACTGTACTGTTGTTTGAGCTCCTACAATACAGTTACATGATACAGGAGGAAATTCAAAGAAAAGTAACTTGTGTTCTCTTTTACAGGAAAGAGAATCTTGGGAGAGTGTTGAATATCTTAATAGGTTGTCTGAGTTTGGTTTGCTTGGAGTTCTTAATTGTTTAAATTTCAGCATTTACCAATTTTGTTTTCAAACTTTTTAAATGTTGTTGCGTCTTCATTGTGGGTTTTTTGGCAAGTCGCATCTCAAATGTCAATTAGCATCTCAAATGTGCACATTTATGATTAGCGAGCAAGAACTATTTTTCTTAACGCTGTGTTTGGTAGTTTTCCAGACTTTGGGAAAGTAAACAGTGATATTCGTACCGCGTTCTGTGTCAAAATTTAAGTACTTTGTGCAGACACAATTTCTTTCAAAACTAGTTGTCGTCTATTTTTTGTGTTTTGAAACATTAACACTCTTTATGTCGGGTTAGTATTATACAAATATTGAATGTCAAAGGTGTAATAGTAGGGGTGTTATGGCGAGGTCGAGTTGTGACTTTCAATTTTACGAGGCGAAACCTAGTGTAATGGAACAGTCAAGGCTTGATCAAGTGTATATTTTTACTGTGCAGAATATAGGCAGTCAATATTTGTTTATATTCATACCATCACCTGGTTTCTTTCCTGTGATAAGAAAAACTATAACAACGGTTAAATCGCTGAGTTCATATATAATTTTCTAATACTAAAAAAAAGTAAAGTAAAAGTCTCGTGCCGAGCGAAGCCTGCGGGCGGAGTGCCCATCTCTCTTTCCTAGAGTTGGGGCAGATCCCCATATTATGTTTGCTTGGGGGGTCGCAACTCCTCCCGCACAAGCGAGTCTGTTACTTTCCCACATTGAATTAATGCTGGTCCCATTTAACGACCTGGGGGAGAGGAGTAATTAAGGTAAAAGGCCTTACTCAAGGGCAAACACGTTGGCAGCAGTGTTGGACTCGAACCCACGAGCTTTGGATTGCGGGACGAGCGCTCATCCACTGGAACCACACGTGCCCTTCTATACTAGATATGCTGTAATTATTTTTATGCATGTAGTATGTAGGAAATAAATGTATACAAATAAACAATCAAGAGGGATAGCAAGCATCAGGCCTCGGCCTGATTAAAAAAACACGAAAATTAACAAATTCATGAAAACCGAATGTAATTTCTTATACTTAATGCCAAAACTGCACGGAAATACATCAAAGGAAAATAAATTCCCACTTTGGCGTTGACTAGTTGGAGGATAATAGTAGGTGTATGGGTTTGCGAATTCAACAAACTTTAACACCATTTTTTTATTTGGAATATTAAACTGCTAATGTATAACTTCAATTTGAGAATTACTGACTTACATAGAGGAAATAAATGAAAAAAAAGACAACAACAACATCAGGACTATAGTAATCAACATGCATTATGAAAATGTAGTTTCAGCACAAAGTTATGATACACTAGCTGCGAGTACCCATGAACGTAAGGTTGTGTGGTGGTTTGTTGGAAACAGAATATATGGGTCTGCCTAACTCACCATGAACGCGAATACGCTTCAGGAAACATTCACAATAAACAAGAACGAGATTAGGCAACTGTGTTTACGGGTGTGTCCAAAACGCATGGCGATCCTCCTATCCGGCCATATATTCAAAATTATTTTCTATAGGATGAAGTCAAGTTATATATTTTGTAAGCCATTGGGACTAGAGCCAACTCTCACGGGTACACCACACCACACGGTCACACACTACCACACACACCTATGTTAGTGGATCTATTGTTTGCTATAAGATTGATGCGTACTCAATATGAGGCCGATTTTTTTTTCTGACTCATCCGATGTACATTAAGTTTGGGGGACGACCGATTTTACATAGAGCTTGTGAATTTCACATTGGTCCCATTTTTGCATTGTGTTCTATGGATAGCAGAGTCAAGGTACATCTTAGACGGCAAAGGTACCATGCAAACATCAACAAGGATCACACTGATGAGCAGGAGGAGCCGAGGTATTACAACTTGATGTGGGAAAGGGAAGATAGAAGACAAGCTGTAAACTAAAGCATAATGTACATCATAACAGCAATACAAGAATACACAGCCAGAACGTTCACAAAACTGACATGAACGTACGGCAACGTTCTATGACCAATTATTCATTTCCTCAAAGCTATGCTTCAAGAAGGAAGTCCATCTGAACCAACTAGCAGCTTCGTTAATGTGATGTCCACATAGAGAACCAGATTTAATTATTTGCAATATATTTAAATCATGCTTTCAAAACGGCAAATACACTTTTTTCTCTTTTCTTACTATACTTCTATTTAAATTTCCCTACTTTTCTTTTCTTTCAAAAAACAAATGCTTGATCATCTGATTCCAAGCTCATAAAGTTACCATGGTATATTAGCCTAAATGGATATTAAACCAATTGGAATTAAAACTAAAAAATTAAAAAAAAAAAAAAAATGGGTATTAGACCAATGGGTATTAGACCACAAATGAATATTAACAGATGAATATTAGACCAATGGATATTAGACGCGCCAAAACAACTAATAAAATGGACTATTAGACAAATGGATGTTTAGACCGATGGTATTAGGACGCAGAATGGTTTTAGACCAAATTGCATATTAGACGTGCAAACTTGTATTAGACCAATTGCATTATACGCAAATGGTTATAGACGATATGGATATAAGACGATATGAGTTTTAGACAGATAGATTATTCAGACTACATTGATATTAGACTAAATGGGTTTTAGCCTAAATGGTTATTAGACTAGAATGGTATTAGACCAATTGGAGTTAGACAAAATGGGCATAAGAAACAATTGGGATTAGGCCAAATGGCAACGTCACCGACGTACTCACGTTCGTGATGGGAGTAGCCAGCGCGATCGCATGTCGTGCCTGTCCTATCCTCCATCCTACAAGCCGTCAGAGGCAAGTCCATAAGGCCATAACGTCATTGACCGCAACGCGTTGCCGAGATAGTAGCAGACGCGTGCGACTTTCGACAACGCGGTTGCGACATTCAGCAGACGGCGTTGCGTGTGGGGCCAATTCACATCATGAATTTGTCTGTGACGTATTCCAAAATAGACCCACAATCGCGTTGCAGTATCCAGCAGCGGCGTTGTGTACACTCACATTACGCGTTGGCAAGCGCTTCACACGCGTTGCGAGATTCACACGCGTTTTGAGCTTTACACCGTGGGAGGTGCGAAGTCTATCAAGCATAAGGTCATAACAGTGATTGCCGCACGCGTTTGTGAGAAGTAGTCAACGCGTTGCGACATTTCGTTCGCTTCTATATTCGCGGCAAAAATTAACGTCGTTGGCAAAGAAAAGGCGTCGCCATCGAAAATCCTGTATTTCTGTGACGTATTTCAAAATATAGATCCTCAACGCGTGGCGGCCATACGTTATGAGCCTTATGTGCTTTCACTTAACGTCGTGCAAGCATCACAAATCGCGTTGCGAGCTATGGCACAACGCGGTTGCACTCACAACGCGTTGTGAAGGTCTAATAAGGGCATAAGCTATTGCCGGGGCAACTCGTTTGAGGTTTGCAACGGCTTTGTGAAGGTCGCAACGCTTTGTGAGATTTATTTTTTGAATATACTTAGCCGAAATTCATGATTTTGTTGGCCGACCGGCAACGCGTTGCTGAAATGTCCAGCACACACGGCGTTGCTGAATTCGCAACGCGTTGCCGAAATGTCGCAAACCGCGTTGTGACTTTCACAAACCGCCCTCCACACGCGTTGCGGCAATACGTTATGTCCGGCTTATAGGCTTGTTTACCTTAGCACCTTTGCGGACGTCTTGCAACGCGTTTTGAAGCTCGCTAACGCGTTGTGAAGGTTTGGCAACGCGTTGCAAGTTCTAGGGCACGCCGTTGGGGTCATTTTTTGAAATCGTCCACAGAAATTTCCATGCTTTTGATTGCCGACCAACCGTCAACCGCGTTGCTGACATGTGCGCAACGCGTTGCGAATGCACAACGCGTTGCCGAAATGTCGCAACGCGTCTATTTTTTTATTTTTTTTAACTTTCTCGCGACGCGTTGCAGCATACGTTATGGCCTTATGGGCCCTTGCCATAACGTACGTAGATAACAGTGGCTATCGTAGCGATAAATGCCCACACGGCCGCCGCAGTCAACATATGGCTATCGCAATAAAAAGGCCTCAGCGATCTGAAGCGTTGACTTCCACGACACACCATTACAAATGCAGTCAAGCCTAAGTAATCGAAATCGTAGCAGTGGTTTCAGGCTAGTCCTAAGCTCACCAGTAATTGTTATGCAGATTCTTGATCGTAGATGTAAACATTGCTTTGGGTAGCTACGGGTGATCCTTTGCATCGAATTCTACTCCACGTAAATATGTAGGGCCTATTGCTTGTGTTGTATTGTCATAAACGGCAAAGAATAGCCTGATATCAGTCAATTGCAGGATGGGATTCGCGTCTCTGATACAGTCGAAAATAATAACAAAAAAACCGATACGTTGCCTCTTAACGTTTTTAGAATGTGTGGATGTGTTGTAACAGGTACGTATCCGCAGGAGGGGTATGCAATCGAGCGAAATTTTAAATGGTTGTAAGTGGGAGGGATTTTTTGAAACGCGCGAAATTCAAATATAAGGTGTCTTACTAAAATCTAGTTGGTGCTCACTTGGTGAGCGTGCCAGATAATTCCACCTTACAATTACTTTTTTTTTTTCTTTCTCTGTTCCTAAATTTCTATCACTGGCGAGTTCTGTTTCAAGAAAATGGTCGACCCTAAAAACAACTTTTGGGCGGATTTGCCTTATTTCTACAGGCACCTCAACTAACTGGCGTCGCCGCAACGTTAGTACTTAACCTGATGTCCGCCGCGCCCGTATCTTTACTTCATTATTGATTAATGACCTCTGACTCTCGTGACCTGCAATTCCTGCGTGGATCGAAACGTCGAGGCCCACACTAGTGAATTATAGTATCTAGCTGGTATTACCGTAGAGGGCTAAATACAAGATGTATTAACCCACCGCCAATTTATCTAAATTAGTCCCGGCAGCTATGGGACTTGAATGGTGTATTTTATTAATATTGATTTAGTTCTAGACTGGAAGCAGTGTGGCGTCAACCATGTTTGTTTTTTTTTTCTTTCTCTTTGCCTTTTGTTTTAAGCTGTTAATGTTCTATAGATACACCACAATAAAATCGAATCGGTCGTCTGATTTTAAATAATAACTGCATCAGCCAAAGATATCATTCGCAACGATCCGCAGACTTTTACACCAACAGAGCCCAACTATTAGTCCAAGAATGGTCGTGAATAACAAAGGGGTGAAGGCCCATTCAAAATCAGTCGTCTGTGCTGGGCGCTGACATTTTGATATGGCACGGATAATTATTAGTTTGGTGCTTGTATACACACATAATGGCCGGACATATGTCAATTCGATACAAAGCCCCTCGCGCGCAAAATATCACGTTTTTGGATGTGGGGCTTGGGTTGTGTTAAATTTTGTCCTACCCTGGCATCACACAACGAATGAAATACACGTCAGTCGTCTTGATTTAAATAAACCGCATTAATGAATACCATCTTTTCACCTAGCGGCGCATTGCCTTATGGTAAAAAATCTGAGCACAATGATCAGGTGCACTATTATTACACCTGGCCACCTCTAACACTACATCAATTGTAGCACTACCGATTAGTGTATATGCAAGCTGCACCACAGTTTTGAAGAAGCGAGGCAGCCATTGCTTTCTATTGTTGGTATGCTGTCTATTTTTTTTTTTTTTGTAGTCCGGACATGCGAGACGATGATTTCTAAAGATGACGTAATGCTTTACCTCTCTATCTATTAAGAACCTCTTTGGTGAATACCTTCAACGGCTTAGTTTGTTAGAGTAAGAATTTCGTAGATGACTGGTAGATTATGCACTTAAGACCATCGTAGCATTGCAAAGTGCACTGTTCCAGAAAGCTACTATCATGGTCATTAAAAGACGTGGTATGAAGCTCTTTTGACCATATGCACGAGGCATCACGGTCGCCTGAATCTAGAGCAGTTCCGTTACGCATGGGTCCTTTGTACTCTCATTTAATAACAGACATCTGCAATATCCGCCAATGTTATTCATCTGTGCGACCTTGTCATGGTCCGACCTAAGTTATCTGGCACTAAGGGTTGTAAGTTGTGAGAATTCTTATTATTCCTCTGCCACTGTAACACTTATTTAACAAAAACACCATAGTCGTGTCAAAATGAAGAAGGTCTTTGTCCTTCGCCTTGATTCTTTGCTTTATTTGCGAATCAGCAGGTAGGTGGTATTTTTTGCATGTACGTGAATTCTCAATTTTTTTTTTGACTAGAATCATGTGAAATGTGTGGCTCAACTTGGTCGCGCCTTTTTACAACAACAGTGATTACAAAACAGGGAAAACGGATGGTAGACGTTTAAACACGTCTACTACAATCATCTCAAACAATCAGTGGCGTAACAGGCGGGGGCAGGGGGTGGGCGGTGTGCCCCCTGACGAAATTTGGCCGGGAAAAAAAATTCAAAGTCATTCTAAATCAGCGTTTTTAGCCCGGCTGACCGGAAAAATGGCCTTTTGACCCCCCTATTAAGGAAATTTCCTAAGACTGGGAAATTTCCCCCTCAGAGCGGGCAGGAGCCCGTTTTGCCACTGAATCCATCGTCTACCCTTATTCCAACATTGACCACATCAAATTCACATCTGACCCAGCTAACTTTTAAAAGACACATAACATGAAAAATATTCACGATAATGAAATGGACCTTATTAAAAAGTTACTTCACTTCGCCACCAAATTTGAACAAATGTGGATGTTTGCATTCTGTAAAGCAGTAAAAAAGAAAAACCGCCAGAGTTCGTGTCAATTCCTACCAAGGTGTTGACATCCCTGCCAGAATTTAAGTGTATCTAGCACGCGTTTTTGACACTATTCAAAAGCATTCAGAACAGGAATCGGGCATTGGTACTTCAGGTCTGTATTAAGATATTGATCTGACAGGTGAAAGGTGAGTTAGCCGGAATTAACAATTACAGACTGTTAAAAAAACTATACGATCAAAGATTGATTTTTTTTTTGCCAAAATCTTAGGTTAATCTCAATTGAAAGTTAAAGACACTTTTAAGAATGTTTCAGCTTTCATGAGAATTTAGTTGGTGTAATTTGGGGCGTGGTTCAAGAGTTAGGCCAATGTCTGAACACCTGGAAAACAGAGTTGGCCATGGTTTGGGCTATCCGATATCAACAGAAATGCATAAATCAACTTTAAGATTCTTTAGTGAAGATTAAAAATTTAAAACACGGGCCTATAAAGTGATGCTCCTTGTGAAATACATAATTTGTTAAAGTTGATAATATCACAATTGCCAATAAAATAATGTAATTCGGAAATTTGCCTCAGCTTTACTCCAGGTTTCAGCCGAGAAGATACATAAAAACAACTTTGAAAGTAAATAGAGGCCTTTAAACAAAACATCCTTCTTTTATTGTTCAAACACTGGTGTCTTGGTTCAACACTGGGTCGTATTATGTTTCTCTCTGGTATCTTGGGGGTAGTAGGGAATGGGGAGGGAAAATTAGCCCTCCCATTAGAGCATTGGGACCAAATTTGTCCCCCAACCCCCCCCCCCCCCACAGAGACTTGTGGCTGTCCCTTATTTTCAGCAGTAAAATTACATGAATTTCATGAGTATTGTCCCGCTAAGAGTGAATCCCCCGCATTCTCCCAGAGCATAGTCTCTGGGCTTTCACGTTAGGAAAAAATAATATATTGATTAGTTCAGTGCATGATTAATTGATCGCTACAATTATTATTTTGTTGATAAAGTTAATCCCAAAGATCCGACACACTTGTACCAGTAGTTTCTAAAGCTTCAAGTGAAAATGGTCCACGTTGTATTTTATCCTTTGTGTTAAACGACAAGTCTCCGGTTAGGGTGCATCAAATTGGATGAAATAAAAACGAGGATTTGGCTTGGATATGCTCTATAAAATAAAAAAAATCTCACAGAAATGCACAGTTTATATTTGTTAATTTTTAGGTTTGATTGTACTAGTTTTAGGGGACAGTCTGTCCAACAGCAATAGTCTGTGAGCTAATGACGGCATGCTTTTCAAGGTTGAAAATGGAAGTAAGTCAGCATCCTTGGTGAGAAATTGAAGATTACAAGGAAAATAATATTAGTTATCCTTCCCCTTTCTAAAAATGTAACACCAAAATTGTTCGGAAGTTATTTAGAAGGGCAATTCATTATGTCTGAATTTTGGGCCCTTTTACGCATAGTCTACCGAGAGGATGTTTCCAAAAATTCATTTATCATTTTTTTTTTTTTTGTACTAAAAATCCCCCTTTTCAGGTGCCAACTATTAATGAATGTCAGTGACATTACATCCTTTTCAAGCAAACACAAATACCTAAGAGCGGATAGAGGTCTGTCAACTCCTCAGCATAACCTATAACAAAAGGTGTTAGTTCCCGTAGTATAGATACCTCATTCAGATCAATTTAATACCAACTCAAAGTATTGTGCGATTCAGTGTGACCCATAATTTTTAGCATACAGATCCAAGCATGTCGTCTTAGATTTAGAAAGATCTCAGATATTTAGAATGGACTTTACCATTCCCGGCAAGGCTGGCCCGCCCAAATCCGAAATGTGGAAAGACCTCTATAGAATAAGTACGATAAAAGGCGATACAAAAGTGATCTGGAAAAGGGGTGGCAGCCAACAACCTTTCGGGAGAGATGTACCAACACGCCTAGTATATACGCATTGGAACACCACAGGAACTTGGATTGGATACCAATTGATAGCCATGGTGTGACTCGTTTCCATTGATACCAAAATAAGTACCAAAAGCCTAGTATTACGTCAGATTGACGTCTTCGTGTTAACATGTCAGCAAAACCGACATTTCCATATAAACTGTGTGGATAGGGAAAATTCGATTTAACCAAAAAAAAAAGTTCGGAATATCGGATTTTCATGCCGTTTTTTGCTCTATATGAGTCAACTGACTAGTTTAGAGCAATTTTGGGTTGTTTTGAGTCAATTTTCCACCCTATATTTAGTACTTTCGAACTTTCAATGACTTATTTCGCCGGAGTGAACAGGATTTTGGCATCGTAGGGAAAAGTGTCAATACTCCCCCCCCCCCAATAATCTGAAAAGAATGTCCTCCTCAACAGTGCAAACAGGTTATTGTCCCACATTACAAGAATGGGATGTCTCTGCGCCAAGCAAGGATCACCCTCTCGGATTATTCAAAAACCAAACTGACCCCTATGACTAGCGAACATGATAAAAATGATAATTTTAAATATGTTGCAGCCGTATGACGTACTGTATGTTTAGAAAGCTATGCCAGGCTTTCATATAGTGTAAGAACTCTAAAACGGCTGAGGATAAGCACGTACACCACTTCTTCCAAATACAATACAATGAAGATCGCGACCTCATACTCTCATTACTGAAGGGTGACGTCATATTTGTGATACCGCTTGGGGAGATTTGGAAATTCTGCCTATGGGTTCATGACGTTCGAGCGACTTTTACACCTGGTGAACAAAAATATATGCGTAATGATAATGAGAAAACCGGTATGGTCTCGGCTATGGCAAGCTGAAAACAGAATTCAGTAAGACTTTACGTTGTTGAGTGTTGGTGTTGTTTCTGTTAGTAAAGTTGCGCCATGGCGTCAATATCGGAATTGAGGGTTGAAAAAAGTAATACGATCGTAGATTATGCGCGCATTATATGGGATAGTGGAGATTGACTATGTGTGTAGGTATTTACTTAGATCATTCCTGATCCCACAGTGTCATCATTGCAGGGACTATTAGTTTTAATAAGGGACAATGCAACATAGCATGGCTATTTTCCGGCCGTGGAACCAAGTTGAACTGGGGAAACAGCACATTGCAGTATGATGCTGTCATAATATATGCGCGGAACCGTGTGTGTGGGCGCGGTTAAGCATGGTTTGGATGCACGTACAATGTACACACATATTTACTGCATTCGGGTGTGGGTGTATACTCAGGTCAGTCACCCGAATGTACGACACATGCGCGAATTGCCGATCGGGGAATAGCGTCGGTGACCTTGTCACTAGAATCTCTATACAGGCGTCAATAGAGTAGGTGTGTTGTGTTAAGAGAAGTGGTACGATTCACTTTTAGATCTCGTTTTTGTTATGGTTGACCAACGAGGAAATGAGATGTGACAGTTGTACACATACTCCCCAACCTCGGGATTATCAATAGCCACCGTTGATTTTCGATGTTACCTTATGGTCTCTCCGCATACGGCGTTTGTTGCAAATGTATCATTGTATTTAATATTTAGAGATACAAAGCGAACAGATTGCAACCGGATTGATGTTCTGTGGTACTGATTGGGCGGTAGTGGTTTGATATATACACCGTATGTCTTTGATTTGATTTATCGGTATTACAACACATCAATACATAATACATTAAACGAGATATAATATAAATAATTAAAATAATATATAAACAATGTGTATCGCAACAAACGAAATGAATAAATACAATTACACTTTATAATGAATAAATAAATTTTAAAAATAGATATATTAAAAAAAATAAAAACCGAGCACACAAGAGGTAGTAAATGAATAACAGGGGCCCCATTAAGCCGGCATAAGCAGGCGATTCCAAATGGGGTCCTTGGAGGGGATAAGACGAAACAATCACAAATGGAAGGACAATTAATTGACGCAGAAAAATAGTGACAGAGTGGCGAACCAAAAAAAACCCAACTGGCAACCAACCAAACAAACAAACAAACAAATGGGAAAAATAATTATTTAATCATAAATAAAGATGGCATTCCCACCTCCTGCCCATGGCCAGGTACTTTTATATTGCATGTTTGAATGAGTTTTTGTTTTCAATGATTTTATATGAGCAGGAAAAGCATTCCAGTATTTGTTGCTTGAAAAAAAAAAGGTAGTGAACCAAACCCTTGACTGAAGGGACGACGAATTGAATTGACTAACCTCTGGTACTTGTAATGATGAATATTGGAACTTTAATAAAGTGATCGGAAAGCTAAGGAGCATTGGCATAATGCATGTTTGTAGAAGTGGGTGTAGTTGAAGAAATTTAACACGATCATGAACGCTTAAAAGGCCAATGCTGGACGCTCTCTTGCCCAACATGAGCCCGGGGGCCAAGATTTTTTATGTACTAACAATTTGTTTTGAGAAATGTGAAGTTTATGTTCAGTGTGTATGCGTTACCACTATACCGAGAGGAAGCAGAGGAGTCAAAAGGACATTGGAGAAGTGCAAACACAGAGTTGTACGACTCTGCAAATAAGGACACTGGGCCTGTCTGTAAAGAAATGAACGCTGGAATTACATTTTGAAAATATTTTTTAGCCATAGCATCATCCGAGACAAATCGATCGAAATTAATCCCAGGTACTGGACAGAGTTTGAGATTGCAATGCTGACCATTAGAAAACAACCTTAAAATCTGTAACCCTCCTAAGTTTTCTTTGGCGCCAAAAAATGATGCATTCTGTCTCCAAGATGGAGAGACACTATTGTGTCAGCGAGCCATTCTTGACCCTGTCTAAAACCTCCTAATGTGGAAATAGAATGAAGAATCACGATGTGAAACAAGAATCGCATTGCATCGGCATAAGTAGCAATTGACAGTCTGGGAATTGTATACGATATGTTAATATAAATCATAAAAAAGTAATGGACCTAAAATGCTTGCCTTGAGGCACCCGCATGAGATAGTACGGGTTCAGAAGTGACACATGACATTAAAAACCCGTTTCGTGCAAGATATGAACGGAACCACTCAACTGACGCAAACCCCATCAATTAAGTTACTACAAAGGAATAGAGTGGTCGACGGTATCAAAGGGCTTCTGTAAATCAAGCATGCTCATACAGTGTATAAGCTTTGGATGTTTGGGTTTGATTTAACAGTTAAATGGATGAGGCATGAGTCAGTGGAGAATGATGCCCGAAAACCAGAATGGAATTCATAAAATAAATTCCTACTGATAAGATAATTTTCAGTCTGCTTATAAACAGTGCCTTAATATGCTAATAGGCCTGTAGTTGCCAACCTCAACCCTGCCAAAAAAGGAAGGATTAGAAAACAAACTATTTAAAATATAAACCACCATACCAACCGTGATGTTAACACCTTTGCAAGTACATTTCCTACTCTTCCTATGTTTTTAATCCCATCTCATTGGAACATCATGTCTCAGAATAGACTAAATTGAGAAGGGGGTATGAATTCCATAGTGCTCTGATTTGTTAAATAACAGATACCTAATGAAGTGTTTGAATTCATGATGGTGAGAATGTGAACTACGGCTTGAAGGATAGACTGTCCCACAGTCTCGGCTATGTCTTCGGATTCAGGGCCACAGTAGTTCAATTTATATAAAATCAAACTTATTTAATTACTTGGAAATTGCAATGTTACACAGTCGCCACTCACCAACACTATTTCTATTCTATCTAACGGCCGCAGCCGAGATGCTGTTCAGCCATGTAGCGCCAAATGTCCCTGTTGTCATTAGGGGGCACAGGGTGATTGGGTTTTTTTTTTTTTGGGGGTGGGGGCTTTTTTTTTTTCTTTTCTTTTGGAGGGGGGGGGGGGTGGGGGATGTCAGATGGATCCTGCTGGATGTCTAGAGCAATCACATCAATGTAGTTAAAGGGCGACGACCCTCTGTTTTGGCATGTTAACTTCCAACATGTGACGTCGGAGATTACTTGGTCAATCGCACGTGGACCGGACCGGCGACATCGTGCCACGGCGTTGGGAACAGAAGATGAAATTGGAGGGATATCTCCATCTATCTGTGCTTTGGTCTTGTGCTCGCGCCAGGATATGTTTTGTACTCGCATAAGAAGCTTGGTGTAGGTGCCATCCAGTATATCCGTAGCTCTTTCTTCATGGCTCCAGGTCTCAGATCCATTAGCAGGATACTCTCTACACAGGCTCTAAAGAATTTCAGCTTGTTGATGCGAGATACCAGATGCCATAAAGTGGTGTAGTTATGCAGGCATTCCAAGCTTGTCCTTGCGTGACAGGAATCTTTCTTGCTGTCGGCAACATAGGACCCTAAATATTTGAAGTCCTTGACCTCTTTGAGTTGGATACCATCTGCTGTGCCCAGATAGGTTGATGATCGTCTCCCTCATGGACGTCATATTTAGTCTTCTTGGCATTTAGAAGTAGGCCGCCCCCCCCCCCCCCCCCCCCCCCCCCCCCCCCCCCCCCCCCTCCCCCCCCCCCCCCCACCCCCCCCCCAACTTTTTGCAGCATACTCAAGTGATGTTAGTAGTAGATCTTGTGCACCCATTCAGTCAGCTGTTAGAGCTAGATCATCTGCGTAGTCAAGGTCTGTGAGATGTTGACCCATGTAACGTCTGGAACGCTTGGGTTTGATGGGAGTCCATTTGTCGTTCATGAGTCAAGACTCCTCTGAGGATGTAATCAACCACGACTACAAAGGATAGGGAGAAAGAGTATCTCCTTGGAGGGTCCAGTAGTTGTTAGGATACTCCTTTGGTTGGCCATCATGGTCTGCCCACAAAGCCTATATGGGTTATCATACATGCTGGCAATTGCCTTGACAGACTCATCTGGGACACACGTAGGTGGCGAGAATATGCAGCATTACATCCCGGTTAACATGTCAAAAACCTTGGAAAATATCTACGAACACAATTGAAGCTTTCTATGGAAATTATCAACTCTTCTATGCTCCTTATGAGGGCAAGTATCGAGGAGTGTTGATTGCATTTGCGAAAACCGCCCCCCCCATTCTGTTTCCGTCTGAGAATGGGATCTATGTGAGGAGTGATTCTGTTGAGCAGCATGGAGTGGTAGATCTTAGAGGCCAAGTGAGTGACAGTGCTAATTCCTCTGTAGTTTTTAGGGGTGTTGGAGCGGTCGCCTTTCTTTCTTTCTGGATTATTCTTTCAAACACTATTTGGCACGGGATAAAAGGAAAAATTGTTCATTTTGGTTACATACTTCGACGAAGTAAACCATTTTTCCACTATACATAATAATAAATTTTATAATTACTATTTATTGGTTATGGCAACTGTATAAGAGTTGCACATTTTCAGGAAAATGATAAAATGCCATCTCAATTTCTTTTCTGAATACCCACAGTGATCAAGTGCGACATTACACTACGCACATGACTCGGCAAATGATGGCCATATTGACAAGTAATCCACCTGGTATTCAGCGGGCAAAGCTTTCATGATTCCACCTTTTTTTAGTTTCGTGGGGCTGAATGACCAGATCTTATGTGAGTGTGCAAATACTGGATAAAATTGATGAATTGTGGTACACGAGTTACTTTATACTTGATAATCAAACAAATTGATGGAAGCAATTGCCACACCCCTTTCATGGCCACAGTTGGATTTCAGGTTACACAGGGGGTAACTATTTTTAAAATGTTCCGATTGTGTTGAAAAGCACACAATGATGCTGTCTGGTTACACGGATTCCAAAAAGGTATAGTTATAATACGTGACTTAGAGTAGGAATATGGGGTAAAAACTGCTTAAAATGGTAAAAAGTCAATTTTGCTTTGTTACAGGGGTTCAAAAATTAAAAGTTGCCCAATTGTTGTAAAATGTGGTTCAATTGTTGGTTTAGCTCATAGAATGGAATATAGCGAATAGTTTTTGACTATCTTAAGTGAGTGGTATTAACCAAAATGGCGATAAAGTCAACAGCTAGTTGGCAGAATATGGATTCTATTGCACCTGGACCTATTTTGGTGGAAACTGAAAACTAAGTATAACAGATAAGGCAAATATTCCTTTTCAATCATTTAGATCGGGAAACAATTTTGCACCACTTATTAACGGAATAAAACAACTTTTACTTTTGACCCATGTACACACCAAAATTGACTTTTTCACCATTTTTACAGTTTTTACCCCCTAACTCCGAAACTAAAGCCATAGATAGTGTAAACTATACCTTTTTGGAATCCTTGTGACCAGACAAACACCACGGTGTGCTTTCAACACATTGAACATTTTAAATTTTTGACCCCTGTATAACCTTGAAACACAATCTGGGGGCCATTAAGGGGGGTTGCCAAGTGCTTCCATCAATTTTATGGATTATCAATGCCTAAGTACTTGTGTGCAAAAATTCACAATTTTATCCGGAAGCGCACACTCTTACACTACAGTCCCCTGCTAGTTGGAACTGCAGAGCCATTGTTACTGTCCATGCAGTTGAATAGATGTCAGGCGTTATAGACTAATTATCCCCGCCCAGTTTAGGTATACGTTTCACATAGAAGTCTCAAGTATGCAAATGAGGTATTGCATTTGATTCCGTCATGCACTGTATGATGTTGTGCAGTAGCGCAGGACTGAATTAATGGCAACTCGTTTGTATACTTGGGACTTCTATATGAAACGTCTACCCAGTTTGGATTGAGCTGGCCTCGTTCGCGATAAAAATAAACTTTGAAGTTCTACTGTGAGTTAATAATTTTGACTGTATATTTCATCATTTATTGAAAAAAGAAACTAATGTAAACAAAACTCACGGTGGATATGTTGCTTGGTAAGCTGTGACCTAACATTTTTGTGCAGAACCAAGATCCATAACTTATCGCGAGACCTCACTTCTATTCAATTTACCACCAGGTATTTAGAAAAATAGAAAAGAAGGGGGTCTAGCGACCTATGCTAACAACGCGGTAAATTGAAAAGAAATTGGGTTACGCGGCAAGTTACTGTAAGTTAAGTTTTGTTTCTGCACAAAAATGCTAGGTCACATTCTGCCAAACAACTTTCTTTCATGATTTTTTGTTCATCATTGTTTACTTTTCGGAAAAATGATGCAATATATGGGCAAAGTTAATTGAACGCACAGTAAAGCCTAAGATTTATTATTCGTGAAAGAGGACGAGTATCTTGTGCGTTGCGTCGTGAAAAAAATAGCTCAATCTTAATCAGGTGATAAGCACCTGCAATCCTTTTCATCTGGAAGTACAGAGCCATTGTTATTACCCATACAGTTGAAAAGTAATTTGTAGTGCTTTATCCTCTGCATACCGAGCGGATTTACTGGATATCAACAGTGCTATTATTTGCCCGAGTCAATGCTGCATGATGTATATCTAGTCTACTGGCCACTGATATTTAGGAAAAGAAATTCTGATGACATTTTATTCATTTTAAATCAAATGTGCAACTTTTGCACTTGACATCCCCCGTGACTATCTTTAGTTAAATGACTATTTAATTCTACTTAAACGTAATTATATTTCAAAATCCTCTGAATAGGCTGTAACCTTTTTTTGTACCCGGTTTACCAAGAGGGGGGTGGACCACCCCCCCCCTTCGAGAATTCGTTATAAAGCACCCACGAGGCTTTGATTTGTGTACCGGTGGATAACCGGTCCTTCTCTTTTTCCATTGATACAAAATAAGTACTAACATAACGAGTATGGGTCACATGACGTCATAAGTTCCACGAATCGGCAAAATGGCCATTTTCCGCAAAAAAAAATAGGCGAAAATCCAATTTGCGCTACAAAAGGTAGGAATATCGGATTTTATGCGGTTTTCAGCTCTAAATGATGGCATTTGGATAGTGTTAACATAAAATAGCGTTTTAGAGCCATACTGTGAATAATATTTTCAAAAATGTACCATAAAATGATTCTCTTTGGGTGGGCACAACCACCCCCCCCCCCTACCATCGGACCTTTTGTAGGCATAACCTTAAAACCAGGTGAAAGGTTCTACCTCACATTTTTTTTCGCTAAAATGACCGGAAAAGGATGAGAAAATGATTAACCTGGAAGTTTTTTACGAAAGATTGTGGAATTTTAGCGCCCGGAGCAAAGTTCATAAGGGGGGGGGGGTGGTGAACCACCCACCTTTGGTAAGGACGGAGGGGTAACAAAAAGGCATTTGGTTGACTCCAATGACCTATACACGTGGATGGCGGGCTGCCGCACAGTTGCATAGTCGCCGAGTGAAACTATTATACAAAGATGTTCATTTTTGACCAGGTGTATGCATTGTTCCCGCCATAATTGTTAGGTAAAAAACAACTTCCTGATGCTTCAATCAACGACTCGGACCCGCTATCCATGTGTAGAGGTCAGTGGTTGACTAACACTCTAAAAATATTTTTACTCAACCCGAGTAATTTTTTACTCCTAGTTAAAAAGTCACAGCTCTTTTGTTGAGTAAACTTGACTCAACAAAGGTTGAGTAGCATTTTACTCTGCCTTGTAGTACACATTTTGTTGCGTAGAATTTTACTCCGCTTTTCTCAACAGTTGAGCTGTGACCTTTTTACTCAACAGGGTGTTAAAACTTTACTCAACCCACAGAAATAATATTTTGTACTGTATTTGAGTAGAATTCTTGCTCAATCGTTGAGTAACATGTTTTGACACAACTGATGTTGAGCACAAATTCTACAAGGACATATTTTCATTACTATACAATTTTATTCCAAGTCCTGTTGATTCAAAATCATGATATGTATAGATGCACGTGCACGTCGTGTAGTCGTGTACCGATGTACATGCACCAGTAAAACTTTAGGTCATAAATTTGTCAGATTAATTGAAAATATCATGCTGGCACAAATACAACCTATAAGTTTACTGAGCAATAGCGAATCTCCATACTCACAGCCCTCACAGTGATAAAGTCACTCGGTGAAAGGTTGCCGAATTACAGAAAGTGGAAAATATCACTTTCATTTTGGGTAAAGATTTTATTGGATCACCCTGAAGTCTAGTCGAGGGAAGCTATAATTTGGATCAACTGTACGGGAACATCAAGTGTGACATTTGCTGACAAATGTGTTGATGTGTTGATACTAAATTTTACGGGTTTTTGTTTATTTGTTTTTGTTATTGTTTTTGTTTCCTTCTTTTTGTTTGTTGTTTGTTGTTTGTTTTTGGTTTTGTTGTTGTTGTTGTTGTTGGTTTTTTTTGTGGGGCAGCAGAGCTTTCTCAATCAGCTGTCTAAATAATCTACGTCATAATCTGTACCTTCAAAAGCATTTTCCCGTAAAATATGAAAGAAACTTTGTAGCTCAGCAATATCCAAAATCCGCTTGAATCGCAAATAGTTGCTAGTAAGATTCGACAATATTAAGAATGGGGTTTTCTTTTACGATATCTGAAAAACATGATCAAATGAACTATTTAAATATTGTTTTTTTTTCAGCGAATAGCTAAACTAATGAATAGCTACGATTTACACCAATACGACGTTACTTTTTTAATGTTTTAGGAAATGTTAGAAGAATTGGAGTAGGCTGGGGAAGACGCCGTTTCAACCTCGGTAAGTTAAAATAAACGAGAAGAAACATCAAAATTACAGTACAATATAAACAAATGCATATGCGTTACACGTAGAACCGCCATAGAGTAACTTGAATACCACTTTCCATTTCAACTATCCATTGGTTCTTCAGACTTGAGCAAACGAACAATGGGAATATACAATATAAGGCACCAGAATAAGTAAGCTAGAGGTATTCAAGACTATTATGTACATTGTTGAAAGGGGCGGACACGATCTGCTCAATTTGGGGACTTGTGATTTCCAAACGGTAATTTAGGAAATTCTTACGTGCATTTTGTTTGACAGGCTCGGTCCCAGTGACATTGCAAAATCACTTCTTAAATCTTCGTTCAATCAGTCTTAGTAATATCATGATAGTTTTCGAAAAAAAAATGACTTCAAAATCCGTCGGGATTAGTGGATTAACCCAGATGTAAAGCAGTATAATTTCCCAAAAACGTTAATTTAGATTTAAATATTCGTGACCAGCTAGAGCCTTTAGTCAAGTTTTCGTCCAATGTGCGTAAGAGCGTGCGTACCGTTAAGTCCTTGATAAAGACTAGCACTCAGGTTACGCCGTATGTTGATGCCGATTTGAATTCACCGTTGCCGTTATGTTGGCATAATGTCGTACCTCCTGGTTAAAACAAATTTTATATTCACGTAATGCGTCTTATAAGATTGTGATGCCGCTGGTGTCCGGTTTGTCCAAATACCTTAAAGGTCACATGCAAAGCCCCCACATGTTTTATGTTAAAGCTAAAAATATAAGGAGACAAATACTATGCTATGTCCCGATCGCGATGTTAGCGAAAAGGAGACTGCCCTGAGCCGGGGCCCTGAGTGTGATATATTGGTCATGTTCCCGTTATTTCGAGCTTTAAACCGGCTTTAGAGTATACTTGTTTTCAATTCAAGTTGAAAATATTATTGTAAAAGTATATACTTGCGGTCCGGGCTTGCGGTGCGGTATGCAGTAGCTCCCAGTCTTTCGAACGCTGTGGTAGACAGTTGTATAGCACGCGGGATAGATAGCACGCTGTATTATGTATACCAACGCCCGGCGATCGACCGCGCCCAAGCCCCAGGGATACACGCTTAGCTTCAAGCTTCGCCTGTACTTCACTGGGTGATACGTAGCAGAAAAGTGGTAGGCCAAGATCCAAATTATCCATGTTGTATAGAACTGATTTTATAATGAGATCACATAATTTATCAGCCAATAATTGCCAAATGTACTAGTACCTGATTCATTTTGCTGTCAGTTGTACATATATTATGATGATTTTAGGCCAAAGCTCGAAGAGAGATCATGAACTTCAGTTGCCACCATTTCGCGTCTTATCGCTGTCAAATTCTCAAAGAACTCAAGACCGATCGCAGACGATGTCTCAACTTCCTTCGTGGCTTGTGTAATATTTTATTTCAGTGTGTACATCTTCTTCATTGAGTGATGGAAATTTGATATAATTTCATTATAATAATCATAATAATGTTGTAAAATGAGAAGAAACTTGGCAGGGTTTGCATGCCTTTGCCCGATGCGAATGCATTGTTTACGTACACATCCGTAATGACGTCATTATGAATGCGCCCAACTTCTATCGTTCGTAACTTCAGTGAAAAGATAGGCCAAAGTACCAACTTAACTTACAAAAAGTAAGTGTTTGAGGATTAATTTGCAGCGAGTTTTAACTTTAATAGAGTTATATGGTCATGCAGAATCAAATAAATATAAAATTCATATAGTACATTGGCTTTTGCATGTGAGCTTTAATGCCATTTTTGCCCACTTTTCAAAAACCACGGGCGGACGCATGCCTTGTGTTTAGTGGGAAATTGTTCCTGATCTAACAAAACAAATAATGCTACATGCCTTTTTGAGTCAATTTCCTTAGAGAAGTAAAGGATATATGATACGACTGGTGCTCAAAACAAACATTTTTAATATGTTTTTACCCCTTTTCAAACTGTTCCCAGGTTTGTTTTTTTTAACTTGCTTTGTTACTTTAACTTTTTGACAGGTGCGAAAAATAAACGAAAAACAAGTTTGAAAAAATCAATATTGTGGAGAAGATGAAGGAGCGTGGAAGATTTTCAGGAAAAGGCTCCATGAGAAACCCTGCACTCAAGACGGAAAACGAAACCAATTAATTAGGTAAAACCCGCAAAATCTTTGAATTGAATTAGCGGGTCCATGCATTGTTGCTATAATACTTGGCCGGTTAATTGCTCTGCGCAAACGTACTTTTAGTGGAATTCCATTTTTTCAGGATTTATTTCTTAATTTATTTACATATTTGAATAAGAACATCAAAGTACATATATATAGACATATCAAAGAAAACAAATATAAAATTAAAATTGACATTTTCCACAGTGAGCTAGTCAGGAGGAAATCAGGAGCAAGACACCACTGTCACCAAAGGCCGTGACTCCTCCAACTCACTGGAGGCCACACAGCTCAAGTTCATGAAATTAACATTGAATATTGCACTGAAATTCATTTTCAAACAGGAAAATCCACGCCATAATCCCCCTTTGAAAATAGCACCCAACATTTCAAAGAACCCAATGCCACAAACCACCGACACCCATACCACATGTAATATACACCAAACCCACAACCAACCACCCTGTCCAATCACAAACTGCACCCACGCTCACAAAAAAACAGACATGTTGGGGAATTCCAAGTAGGATATATCCCCAGACTGAAGACAACTATTAACTATTTTATTTTTAATTACTTTTAGGAAAATAAAATAGCATAAACATAGGGGGTCCAGCTCGAGCCCCCCACTCTTCAACAAAAGTTTTCTTTAAAAGTACCTTCCACCGCGTTGGCAACGAAATTGCTATTGCGCTCAATGCTAGAGCGGACATAAACTCGATTTGTACCAACCGTTTCGAGTTGGCATCAACCACGGCGAGATCTATGGAGACCTGAGAAGTCTATTTCAAAGGCGCGGACCTGACAACAATTCCACCAATGGTGCTCAATCGAATTGGCTTACAATCAGCTCACCGTGTGAAAGCAATTAGTCCGGTAAGGAGCCAGAGTCCGGGGCTCCATAGAAGAATAACGAATAAAGCGTGATCTAAGTTGCGTAAAGAGTCAAACTGAATTCGATTGCCCTATTGTTCACCATTGTTCCCGGACATAGTACGCCGGACAATGGTTACGTCTACAAACCGGTTACCGAGATATCCACCCGTCTCTTCCATCAGGCATTGTTCCATCACAGTGGAAATTGCCAACGTCATTCCGCTTCTGAAAACGCCCACCCACCTTCAAGCTGACAAATTTATGCCCGGTGTGGCAGGAGATATGGTCCTCCGGGCTCACATTCCGTGAACAATGGTTGAACAATAGGCAATCGATTCAGTTTGACTTCTTCACACATAACATGAGTTTTCACCCTTTATTCCTTTTCGGCTATGGAGCCCGGACTGTGTTCCTGCCGACCATATCTCCTTCCACACGGTCTTACCACCCTCAACTTTAGCCAAAATTGCTGAGGCAGATTTTCTAATTTTTAGAATGTATACAACCACGGTCGATGACAACGAGGAGGGCGCTCTTTAACCCACATCGGAACAAAGTCATGACTATGACGTAAGGCTACGCCACCCTGCGTGACTCCTAGCTGGGACTAATCAAAATGCTGTCTGTTGATTAATTTCGACTTGCCAGACTACCCATAGCCTCACGAGATTGATCATCGCAAGGCAAAAATGGCGAAATTTGCTGCAACTTTCCATATTGCAAAATTCTAGAGTGTGTCCACTAACTATTAGTCACCATTTAATGTAAAATATGTTCTTTGAGATGACAGTTTTTTGTTTTCAGGTGGAACACCCGAGGTTTTAATGGCAATTTATTTTGCTTGCCAGCATCATTTTGAATGTTAGCAACGTGGGCGTAAAGCAAATTGTCGAGACTGCCGATTTCACTTACCCTGGTGCCTAAGTTGAATCGTTTGTAACACGAATGTAAACGTGTACACTGCACTGTTACATGGTGTATCGTTTAGTATTGTGTTGTAACACCATTCTATAGGAATATTTACGCGACGTAGCGTATACCCGGGTACTGAACTCCCTAATAAAAATGGATATTGGTGTAGGCTGGCGCTTCCAAACATTCGGTGACTAGGACTCAAACAAATAGAGTTCTTGGGGTGAAAATTTCTTCCCAAAAGGGGCGTTTAGGTGACAGTGGTAACTTTCCAAAAAATGTGGTCTTTTGTTGAGATTTTTCAAAATACATGCATGGGGGTCTTTGGTGAGATTTTCAAAATCACGTGGTCTTTTGGTGATATTTTCAAAATCCATGGGGTCTTTGTGGCAGCTGTGCTGAAAATTGGGGTCTTAACTCTTTGCGTGCGTGTGGCCGGTCAAGTATCCTCGGGCTTGCGGGGAAAAATGATTTTGGTCAATTTTTGTCTTTCTGTGTATAAAACCATTCCCAATTAATTTGGTTTTCTTGAGCGTGAATGCATTACATGATTCAAAAGAGCCATAGCCTTGTTGTTGTTCATTTTTAGATGTCATCCCAAATTACCTACAAATATTTGGAAAGCAATCTCGAATGCCACTACTGACTTATGTGTTATACTTATACAGATTTGCTCAGCGTGCAAATAGTTAACGCCTTAACATACCCGTCACCTCCAAATGGAAGCCCCCCCCCCTATTGTAGTTATTAACAGCAATATGGTGCATCTCTGCCCCTCTGTCCAACAATTTTTCGTTTCCCTACTTGATTATATGTGCAACTTGTCAAAATCTAACCTCCCGTAAATTAAAATTTATTCGGATGTCGGCCTGCAAGGGGAAACTCCATGAGCTAAAGTGTTGTCCACGAAAACACTAGGATGTTTTTTGTTTTGTTAGATTTTGGTTGTTTGGTTTTTTTTTTTTGACAAAACACAAAATGTGAAGACTGTCCTCTGTGATTGGTCAGAAATTCTGCGCGAGGTGCTTACATAGTTAGGCAAATAGGTTTTCCAAGAATACCGATCAAAGTCGTCCTCATGGGCAGGCAATACACAATAGCTACACATGACCGATATACTACAGGGGTCAAGCTAGAACATGAGACCAATATGCCAAATTTGTCGTTAATCATAGCCTTGTGTGGTTGCGGTGTGGCCCCCGTGTCACCATAGGCGTGCCCAGGAATTTTTGAGGGGGCTGGACTAAAGGGGGGGGGGGTCCCGGGCCCCGCCTTTGCCCCTGGTGGGGTCCAGGGGCATAGCCCCCGGAAGCTCCGATGTTTGTAGGTTTTTTCAAGACCCTGCAAACGCCTTTTGTCCCTTCCGTACACTTTTTGAGCCGCATTTGCATGAAGAAAATCAATAAATGTACCATAACGCATCCAGTTGTTCATTTTCTTTTTCTTCTTTTCTTCTTTTCTTCTTCTCTTTTCCTCTTTTTTCTTTCCCCTTCCGTCTTGCTTCCTTCCTCTTTTTTCTTGAGGACTTTGAGTGGGGGCTTAGCCCCCCCCCCGGGTAGCCTTGGTTTACCTCTCATCAGTGACCGCCCCGGTGATCGCTTCTGTTTCAGTGACCGTTGTGAAAGTAAGTCATATTCTGCATTTATCATAGTCCGGGCCCATAGAATACAACGGAATAAGGCGTGAAACTAATGTTGCGTGAAGAGTCGACTGAATCGATTGCCCTATTGTCTCCCATTGTCCCGCTATAAGTACCCCGGACAATGGTTACTTCTACACCGGTTACCGAGATAATCAACCCGTCTCTTCATCAGGCATTGTTCCATCACAGTGGAAAAGTGCCAACGTCATTCCCTTCTGAAAACGACACCACCTTCAGCTGAAAAATTACGGCTTATGACTATATCGCCCTGCCACACGGTCCTTGTTTCAGTGATCACTCCCGTTACTCAGCTAGCGGGAGAACGCGCAAAGCGCGGGCCTCCCAATAGTTTTTTACATAATACAGCAACTCTTTTGCGCCGCTTTCAAGCCAGTGTCATTTCTTTTCAATAGAGATAACTCTTTGTAATAAAATATTGACATGTTATGTAAGCACGTGATTCGGTCAATATAGTTATGTAAAAGAAACTCAGAACTGGCAACCATACATTACATTGTTTATTCTTTCCCGACATAACAGTGCAAACATACCATCGTACTGCAAATTTCACGTGTTTTGTGCATGTGACTAAGTCTAGCCATAATGAGTCACGCCACCCCCCCCCCCAATAAACTAAAGGCTATAGCTGGTCAGGATTATTTAAATCTAAATGACTGTTGAAAATGAAATTACAAGTTTTGCCAGCGAGGTAATCCACTACACCTCGACGGATTTTGACGTCAATTACTTTTTCCTAAGTTATTCATTGATTTACTAAATCTTTTGAACGAAGGTTTAAAAAGTGATTTTGCACTTTGCAGCGAGGCTGCCGTAGAAAATACACGTAAGAAATCCATAAATGACCGTTAGGAATACCAAATGCCCAAATCGAGCAGATCGAGCAGATCGTGTCCGCCCCCGGTTATATTTATATACCTAACGTATATACGCAGTAGTGTTAAAAATGGCAACTTTGAGGATTTCCTTTCACATTTGAAACTCTCACAAACTCGCAGCACGTCAGTCCGCCCAGCACAAAATGCACTGTGTTCGTTACGGCTAGTAGTGGCAAAATAAATGTTGTGAAATTGATGAGCGCGAGTAAATTGTCTCAAATTCACCGTTCCAATGTCACATAGTGCAGAAAACATTCCAGTCTAGCAGGTCAAGTCATGAAATTCATCACTTTCCAAAATCACATTTTAAAAGATGTTTTAAACATTTTAAAGAGTTTTTCCGCCATGTAAAAAAGTAGGTCACCCAAGTTTGTTTTTATCTTACGGCAGCCAGGTTTTATTGCGGTTAGAACCTTTAGTTTAAATTCAGATTTGAATAATGAAGGACTGTATTAAAACTTCAGGTTCATAGTCCATTAGGCAAATTTACGGTTACGAGACTTACATTCGAGTTGTTGCACATCTGGCGATAGTTTCCTCTTATATCGTCTTGAATATAGTGTCCTCCTGACTATAATTAGGTACCCCCTCCCGTAAAAGCGGCGCGTTAGCGTATACTACCCATTTCAAAATGTTCGACATTATGTTATGAAAAACTGTCATTCTAATTTCATTATAGATTGGCTAAACTAAATGAGGGTTTTTTTCCTGAAGTAAATAATGGCGGCCATTTTGAAAAAAAAAACATTATTATAATAACGCAATTGCGCAGCTTTTCGTGGCGTAAACATATCCAATCCTAGACAGGAGGACACCCACTTCAAGGAGAGCACGTGTGGCGCAACGGATGAAGGAATCGTGATCCTAAGACCATAGCCCTTTTCAAAAGGAAGTTTATCGAACTTGATGATCCCCATAACCGTCATAACGGGTCATCACACGCAACTGTTGGCTCAGCGCGAGTATTTCGCTTTTGCGTAATGCGCGTCAATAGCAATGTGAAGGACATTTTATTTTGCTATAAAGGTCTATTGTAAACATCGTGGTCAGCGTGTTTGTGTCCCTGAGAAGATATTTAATCTCAATTGCCTCGTCGACTAAAGGGAAATCTGGGCAGCTGTTAGTTATAAGTATAGGTAGATTTGAGCATCTATAAAGCACCCCACGCCTATGAAATGGAATGATTCTGATAATTTCTTATTGACAGTAGAATAATTTCGTTCGCGGATTTTTTTTTTTTTTTAAACGGTGTAAGTGAAAACTAACCTCATCTTCCTATGAAGTCTACAATCATATCTCTCTGGAGCTACATATTTTGACACTTGATGTGTAAAACAAGTCACTGTCTTTAAACTCAGATAAATCAAAAGTGCTATACTCCATTTTCCTTTCTGGAGTCGGTGACGTCAGACATCTCGTCGACAGCGTCACATAGTGAAGTATTCGACATTTTGGACTTTTTGGAGACATTTGGCATATACGTTTTTTTTGTACTATTCTAAATATTCACCAAATTTTAAGCCTCAAAGTGGCTTAATTAGTAAATATTAATTAATTATGATGTATTTACAAAACGTTAATTGTCCACATCACAAAACGCCATAAAATCTATACTGCGCAAGCCCATAGCATCGTATCTGCATTTTTTAAGTATTCGCCGCGTCACATAGTGACGTATTTGTGCGACGTATTTTGCAGTTCATGGTAGAATTGGTATTTTGTCGTTTTCACATAGTGACGTAGTTGCGCAAACGCATCACATAACGACGTATTGTTATTTACACGTTGGAATTGCTATTTTGTCCGTTTTCACATAGTGACGTATTTTATTAAACATAATTTTTTCGCATATCTAAATAAATTGGAAGCTGATTAGTTATATATCTGAAATTTAACTTATTTCGGCGATTTTCCAATAGGTTATAATGAAATATGTTTTAATTTAAATATATAAATTAAAATCGCAAAATCTTCAAAGCCGTTTTTCTCGAAATGCGTATTTTGCAAATACACCAGTATGTGACGCGGTCGACGATCTGTTTTACGTGTATATTTACACGCGCGCGTTCGTACACCAGTGTCTTGAATCACCGCTCGCAATTTAGTGATGCGTCTTTTGTGTTACGCACTGACATCACCGACTCAAGGAAGGTAAAGCACTATAGTCACTGTTGTCATGATTATATTTGCTTTAGAAAAGATGATCCCAAAATGTCTTACTATACATAATGCTATACTCACTTACCAAGATCAGGTCTTTCAGAACGATGTAGCACAAAAGCAACACTTTGTTGTGAATAGGTCACTCCGATGCTGGGCCTGCCATTCAATATGTTTTGTTTATATTTTCTTTCAGATGTATGATTGTGTGATCTTCGTGTAAAGCCAGCTACCTCGCAATTGTCATCGTTTCTGCTTTGAAATACGTATTCGTAAACAGTGTTAAAGCTTTTTAAGGTCATCGTACCAAGCCTTTTTGTAACACGGTCTGCCAACGATGGGAATTCATTACAAAGCGCCCCGATGCTTATGATTTTGATACCTGTGGATACCTAGGATCCTCTTCTTTTCATTGATACCAAAATAAGTACCAACATACCTAGTATGGCGTCACAGTGACGTCCTTAAATCCGCGGGTCGGCAAAATCAGCATTTTCCACAAAAAAATAGGCGAATATCGGATTTTAATGCGGTTTTCAGCCCTAAATGTTGGTAATTGACTAGTTTCACACCCGGGGGGCCACTTGTATTCAAAGGTGGATATGATGCGCGAACATGGACTTTCAAAATGCACCCTAAATACATATTTTCACCGACTAGAAAACAAGCTAAAACATACCCTAAACAAGTATTTTTATCTGTTTAAAATACCCTCAACAAGTACCCAGTGCATTGAATCGTAAATATAGCCTTTATTATCTTGCTTTGCTTTAATTCCCAAGTTCCGATTACAATATTTGGATGATTTTGATCCCTGCTTAATGAGATATAACATGAAAATTTCAGTTAAGAAAAAACATACCCTTTTTTCCATATTTTGCTGTTTTTGACACCCGAAACGATGTACGCGCGTACATCGGCCTGTGGCAAAAAAGACACCCTTTTTACGCGTTTTCTCGTTCACGCATCATATCCCACTTTTATACAAGTGGCCCCCGGGTTTCAGATAAAGATGAGTTTAGAGCCACACTGCACAGGAATAGAGAAGGAAAAAAAGGGTATGAAGGGGGGGGTGCCACCTCTTCTTAATTTAAAAATTACCCTAAATTATTTAACTCCGGTGAAGGTGCTACCTTCGTATTTTATCGAAGCATGTTGGTATTTAGCACCCCGGAGGAAAGTTCATTATGGGTGTGGTCCAATATGTAAGACAGGATTAAAGTCTTTAAAAAAGTAAACATCAATCTGTTATTTGAAAGTTCACCAGAGAGGAGGAAAATTTACTGGGTTGAAAATTCCTAAACTTTTTCTGGTTAATATCACATAAGTTTCAGATAAATTTCCTAGGGCATGACTGATACAAATTACAGATTCTTTTCACGATTCTATGCCCTATTTGCCTATATCATGTCCATATTCCCATATTTATCAATATTTTTAAGGCCTTACTATTTTCGTCTGTGCAAATAAAAGAAGTGTTGTTTTTCATTATTCAACCATTTTGTTGCGGCTTTGTCATTAACAAATGCGTTTGAAAGGTGGACGCTACCGAACAAAAAAAACATTGCGATTCTTATTCACATCTGTTTTTGAAATGTAAATTTATTATAACCAAACCAGAATAAAACACAAGATATCAACAGCGATACAGTTTTGACAACTGTTTTGGAGTATTTATTCTGGTTTGTCAAGATGAGGCTTGGCCATCGTCTGTCCATAACATAAAGGTGATATCGCCCTTACCCATAAGCGAGTTCCAGACGCTGTTGAATGCGTTGAGAGGATGAAGTTAGCCATGGTGAACATTGAATTTGAATGAAGAAAAAAAAAAAAACAAAAAATAACTTGGAAGTACCAGCACTGGTAAAACCAAGAATTCTCACAGCCGAGGCAGTGCGTCAAAGGGTCATCCATCCTTAAATCAATGTTTTGAAAATAATTTGTGATGAACTATTTTTTTTTTTATTTTTGAAATTTAATTTTTGATAATGTATCACGATGTACATATATATGCATCACTCCATGCACGCACGGTTTAGTGCGCCTCTTTTAAACTACGCGCACATTTAATTTGTGGCGCAAAAATTACCAGGCAATCAAAGAGTACTCGTTACTGGTATAATTTATGTATAGCAAACGGTTTTTCGCACAGACCATACCAGAGTAACAAGACGCCTGGTAGTAGTCGAAATAGTTCGAGGAGTACCACCCATTTTTATATTGACATTTTTGGCTTTGTTTTATTGAGAATCATTTGCAAATTTTATTAAATGTATTTATGTTCTCCTATGTATGAGCCATAGTTTATGTAAAAGGTCCTTTGGGAAGAGGTTTCTTTTCATTTTTCGCCATTTTGAATCGGTACAACCGTTTTCATATTGATTTTCCTGTTATGTGGTTCGTTTTTTTGTTGGGGGTAGGATGTTGATGTACCCATCAATGACCTGAGTTTTGGTAGAAAATTCCACCGGCAAAATGGGTTTCCGGGGGTAGGTGGACCCCCCCCCCCCTATACACAAACGGAGTGCACAAGACCTATACACTTAAGTGTTAAAATTCGAATTAGCGGTGCGCTATTGATTTTTTTTTCTACCATCAGGTTGGTTTTCATGTCAATGTGCCCCTACAGAAATGCGCGCGCGTGTGTGTATATACGTGTGATGTGCGTGTACTGTTGCTTCGATGGTACACGATCCGACAATCATCTGTTGTGAATTCGGAACTCGTGGGCCCCCGATTAGTACATGTGGAACTGTATTTTTGTGAAAATTTCATAGACAATCTTGCAACCAAGGATTTTTCCTATCAAAATTGTATGAGGATTCCAAAATCAATGGGTGTCCATTTTTTAAAATGTGTTCTTGGACGAATTCTAGGGGGGCAAGGTGTTACACTGGGTTTTATTAAGGGGCAAAATATAAAACGGGGCAAAATGTGTATACCATCATGTTCAGTCCCTTTCAAGGATGACAGAAAGGTATATTTGCCCTACCTGAGAGTTATAGTACAGGAGTTACAAGGTAAACGGTCAAGGTCACACTGGGGGTAAATTTCAGATTCATCGGTTTGTTCTAAAAATGTGACAAATTTGTTCGTCTACTGTAAAGCGAATATAAAGGTTGCGTTGTCAATTACGTTTTGATAATAATTAGAGGGCAAATATGGCCGGGGCCACAGGTCTATGGGAGCACCACTGTTATATCTTTAAAAGTCTCACTTTAAAAGGTGAAACACAGAATCGATATACCTTTGCTTATTAAGTATGACCCAAGGAACGATTTAAAACCAGTTTCAACAAATCGGGCATTATAAATACTGACCTTGAACTTTCTTGAGCCTATGGTACTAAAACAATAGGTTGTAATTAGGGCAAACTGTACCTTTTTTAGAAGCTTATGAGCAGCCGACAGACTGGTAATAAGTTTTTAAAACCCAGTAAACACTTTTAATTGTTTACCCCTGTACAAATTTTTCCCCCTTATAAAACACCCAAGAACACATTTGAAAAATGACACCAGGATTTTCAGATTCTCCATGAAATTCGTATCGTAAAAACATTGGTGCAAAATTGTATATGAAAAAAACTAACCCAAACTCCATTACATTTCCCCTGTTAATAATAATGGTAGTCACAGAGTGTTCTTCCTATACCATGTGCTAGTAAGGAATAAACAAAAGTTGAAATAGATTTCTCAACATTGTTATTTGAGAAAAAATTTAATTTCAATTTGACTTGAAAAATCATCTCAGAATGTATGTTTTAATAAGTTAAAACCCGGCCCATCGGTAAGACTCTCTTTACTGTACTGCTCCGAGACATTTTGTGCACATTGCCGGTTGTGAAAAATTGAAATTAATTTTGTTGTGTGTTTCTTTTATTCCCAAATTGTCATTTTTCATGATCACACCCCGATCAGCATGAAAACTACATTTAAAAGTCATCTCAAATGCCACTGACCTTTATCCCTATAACTTATCCAGAATTGCCCAGCGTGCAAAGAGTTAACACTTACGTGCCTGGGGGGGGGGGGTTCATAGTACCCAAATTTGATTTTTTTTCGATTTCTCGGTTAAGCATAACATTTTCAGTTTTTTTGCTATTGTCTGATTTATGAATAAGCTTCTCCTGATCAAAACAAAAATAAATCGCCCATGGCTTCATTA